>JAIUJM010000253.1:0-20071 GCA_026262225.1 Inosperma sp. D86
TTAGTAGAACATACACGACACGGGGCCAATTCAGAGCCCATAAGCATTGTTGATCCAATTCTGAAGCTCCGTCATCACTCAGTCCTGTTACCACGGCGGACTTTCCAGCTTTCACTGATATAACGTCGACGTCCCTCCGAATAACCTTATGTTATGCGAAGTTAATTGTAAAAGCTTGGATACAGCATATTAACACATACTCGACGATGATTTGGAGCACCATCGCGTGAGGGATCGCTTTTTCCACCAGCAGTGGGTGTTGAGAGGACAGTGGCTGATGAATGGGGTAGCGATGTTGTAGAGGGGGATGGTAAATTATTCGCACCATTCGTCGTCAAGTCGGCAGCCTGCGCATCTAAATCCCAAATGATTGGACAAGAAGCGACGTCCGTGTTCAAGTTGGCAGGAATCCAACTACACAGATACAAATGAGAGCCCCGCAGGAAGGGAACGCTGCTGTTAACCGTGTCGGCGTCATGAACGATTTTAGAGATGATATAGTGAGCATGAGCATTGACGGTGAAAGCCCGGATTTGAAAGGAGAGTTGGATTATAAAATGGGAGAGCGAAAAGAAGAAATACAGCAAAGTCAGTCTAGAAAATGAAATCCTCTTCCACTACAAATACACCGCGTTAGTAGAATATTCCGAGTGTCCGAAGAAGACTTACCAGCATTGCAAAGAGTTTGAACTGCATAACAACAACAGGAATGCCCGCTTGGAGCCAGTAAAAGAAAAAAAAAGTAAGGCACTAGGCCTGCCGAAGAAAAGAAAATAACGAGTTGAACGTTGAATAAGAACCGATTTGTTGTCAAGGTTACTCCATTTGTCTTAGATCAGTTTCTTGTACTAGTACTTAGATCATAATTTAAATAGTCGTAATTCTGGATATAAGCGACCTCTTCATTCGGTTACTTTGCCAGCGTTTCCAGAGCCACCATAAACTTTTGATAAGAAAAATCGCTAAGAGTCCGGAGTCGGTTTCTGAACTCGAGCAGGTTCTCACCGATGATCTGGTACTAATCATCGCCTAGGTCCGTGACTGAGGTTACGATGACAGTGGTTGCTGAACCTGCAAGACATCGAGAAATTTGGTAGGCGGATGTTTTACACAAACTTTATTAGTCTGTCTGTCATTAGTTACCAAAGTCCAAAAAACTACGCTTGACAAGGATGATGCTGGCCTTGGTATTGGTAAGTTCTGGAGGAGGCCTCATCCCTGAAATTTTGAAAAGGGCAGATCAGCATTCGTGGCAAAAGTCAACCAAATGAATTTGAATTTGAATCCCTTGCCAAGTCGTGTTCACCACTTGACAGGAACAAGCCATAGAGAATGCATAATAATCCTCACCACGTCCCAATCTTCCACATCGATTGACGATTCGGAATAAGAACACGTGGAGCAAAGACATCTCACACATGAATTCGAGTCTCCACGGTGCAGCGTCGACCAGAGACAAGAAAGTGAAAACAAGCAGTGAGATTATAAACTTCATTTATGAATGCGTATGGCCACAGACGTGGGTCGATCATCATCTGGATTCAGAGAACGACAGCTAGCAAAGAAGCTGTTTATGTACATCTTCGTGGAAGTGAATCGAATCGGGTCACGGCTTGGTGGTTTAAACTCAAAGCGAAGTTTTGTGCTTCTTGGCACGTACCCACAGTCTGAAATATAGCTTTCATGAGCACCTTCAAATCTCACAAAAAACTACAAGCACATTACAATTGCTGAACATGAGCCACTACAATAATTTATGCCTGATACCAGTGCTTGTCACCAATAAACCAGTATACCTGAGATTCCTCTTGTTCGTCATAAGGAAAAAAGGGGTTTGCCTGACCAGGTTGACTTGCAAAGCGGGTCGTCAGGAAACCCTCGCTTGAGAGATATCTTAGAACATCAATTATTTCTTGCTTATCGTAAACCGACCGAAGCCTCCAACGAATCTCGCTCTAAGGAAAAGACACGTGAAAAGACAGACCATCATATTCGAAGATCATACCTGAGAGATGCCAGGCCTAAAGATGACACAACCTATGACAGCTCGAACGGCTGCTTGCCAAAAATCAGCTACTTTTTGACCCTTGATATCCACCCATCGTCTTGGGAAAAGGTAAACAAGAGGAGTCTGTGAGACTGCAACACTCCACTTTGCTACATGACGAGCTGAAATGAAGACGAGTGATTCATATCCTGTCCAGTAAATTTGGGGAATATCCGCGGCAAACATTTTGTTCAAAAGGCTGGGCAAGTTCACCGCAAGGGTTCCAAAATTCAAGTTCTGCAGGTTGCGAATGAGTGACAGGGTACAATTAAAACGATGGGAACGTACGTTGAAGTCCGATTTCTTTAATCCATGCTCTTTAGCATGATTCACACATCTCAAGATTTCCTGAGCCACATCACAGGAGCTGAGATCCAAAGAATTGCAGAAAGTCTTCCATGCTTCGTCTAGACAAGCAGCACAATCGACCAAGCCAACGTCTGAAATTCTTCTGCAACATGCAAGATGGCCTTCGTTATTGAATCCATGATTAACAGGGTCCCCAATAATTTCCTGAGGCAGCTCGAAAACTTCAGACCTGGGAAAAGGTTCTTCGTCCAATATCTCCAAATGATACTGAACCTTGATTATTGGCTCAATGTGATCGTCATCTGTTAATATAGCTGAGGAGCTTTCAAACTGACTTTTGATATAAATCCTATTACCTGCTTTCTTACTATTCCAATCAAGAGCAGGTCGTGCCGCTCGTGCTAGCGACGTGTCAACCATGAAATTAACCTGGAACAAAACTCAACAAGGAAACATGCCGCAACAGAAAATCACTTACTTTGTCCTCGGAAGTGAGTTGAATCAGTGCAGTGCAATCTCCATCTGTCGCAATCAAAGGCCATTCATGCCAGCTCGTATCATCCAATTCCATTTCTTCTAGTAAAAGTCCTGCGTCTTGAAAAGTGTCCTGGCTGATATTTCCTCCAATAGCGTTTTGGTTGCTTAAAAGAAGGATCAGACAATTGTCACGAAAATAAGAGCTCACATACGATTCTGAAATTTTAAACATACGTCCTGGACGGCGTTTTTTAGGGTCCCGCTGTAACTTGGACAGAATTCCTGCATTGAGAAGGTTTCTTGTTGCTGTACCAATGGCTTCGTTCCCACAGCTTTTTAGTAAAGACGAAGCTTGTTCAGAATCATAACGCTCCGGAGGACTGCCCATTGCAATCTGTGTCATGAATGAAATAACAGCAAAAGGTAAAGAAAGGTAAAACTAACCTTGACGGCGCACTCCGCCACAACAATTTCATCTGAAACCGTGGACGGATTATGTGTAAATGTCGCTGGCGAGCGTAAAAACGCTTGACGCTTCAACTTCTTTTCACGACCTTCCTCTATTGTCGTATTCCATATGTATTCCCACTCTGGGACAAACTGCTCGCCGTCGACAATCTCAAACTGTTCTTGAAGTTGCTCTAGGGTAGCCGGAATCACAATCACCTTCTTCTCTGTGGCCTGGGAAATACCAACCCTCCTATTAATAGGTTAGCCATTTTATAGGGCAGAGCTCCATGTACTCACAATGCATGTTTGTCTACATTAGTGCGGAGAAACTGGATATGCTTCACCAGATCAAAATCCGATGGACTATGGATATTAGTGTCTGGAAGAGCCTCTGTCCCTCGGTTTTTCACCCACAGATCATACCAAACGTCTTCGAGACGACGTAGATATGCTTCATTTCCAGGGTTTTCCTTGATGTGAACCAAGCGCTGGCGGACGGTGTTTCTTGGTACGGCTGGAAAAACCTGCTCAAACGCTGCCCAGTCCAGACGAGGTAGATCCCGACATCGTGCACGGATAACGATTGAAGCATCTCTAGCGAGCTCATCGAAGTCCGGGTTCCACTGGAATCGGTGTCGTCGAACAACTTTTTTTGATTCCTCAGTACCTAATCATGTTAGAATCACTAGTGGCCGTAACTTGAAATACTTACTGTCCTCCTCCTCTTTCTTCCGCTTTCTCTTTCGCTTGTAAGTGTCATGCTCGATAGGTGGACCCTGTAACTCAATTAACTTGTCGATCGTTAATTCTTGAGGACATATAGAAGGACATGGTGGATTAACCGGAGCCGACTTCTGAGGTGGCTGGTGCTTGGAAATCTTCAATCCCTTCATATTTGCTAAGTTAGTTTCACGAAGTGCTTCCTGTATTTCCTTCTCCCAACGCTCCATATCCTTGACCGATCCTGCTTGAATGAATTGTTTGTGTATTCGTTTGATTCGTATGACAGCCGAAGGTGGTACTTCTGTGGGATGACATCTGCAAAGCAAAGAAGACCACTCGTGCTCCCGTTGTAATCGGGCTTCTTCAGACTTCTTCACAAAGGACACTCGTGTTTCTTCAGATCGCTTTTCTCCTTCCTTGACTTTCTCGAGGGTTTTTACAAGTTTCTCCTTATGCGATATAAAGTAGTCTTCGACGACTTTCAAAGGCGCACTAGTAACCCAGCAAATCCTGGTCAATAAGGATTCTCGTTCTGATGGATCACGAACATCCAAGGGACTTAATCCCAAAGAACCCATTATTTGCCTGAGATACTGCGTTTGATGCCAGGAAAGAACATAGTCTGCCCTCCAAGATGCAGGCCGACGAAAAGATTTTGCCACTTTGATGTTGGTTTGCAAATCTTCTGTGTCCTGGATTTGTGTTGCATCCAGACAAGCATTTTGCAGATCCTTCCAGTAGGCAACGCCATCCTGATATCCGGAAACATGGACTCTTTTCCAAAATGGCGGATTGGATTCTGAGGCGGCCCAAAGATGGATGGGTGCTGACGACTTGAATAACCAGTACGAAGGAGCAAGAGCAGGCGTGGTGATGGTCCACCCTTCCAAAGACGCAGCGTCGAACTTAGTAGGATGCCGACCGTTAGCTGAGCAGTCGATCAACGGGTTTGACGACTCAGATGGTTGCAGTGGTGTAAGAAGGTCTAGACTTCTAAGCTTTTCTAGCATGTCCAGGAATCGTGTCCGAGATCGAGATCTGCCAATTTGCAATGAGGTTTGCAGATCCGAAGGCAAGTCCCGGACCAGGGTTTTTCGACCAATATCATTTGCTAACAGGGCTGACAGTGTTTCGTCGTACGTGAGGGGAGCCACCAAAGAACAGTACAGCTCCACCGGTAAATCATGAAGAAAGAAAGCAATGTCGAGGATCCTTTTATCATGGGAGACAATGTTCGGCGAAGGTGCGTGTTGTTCTAGAGCTTCTAGGACAGTGAGATGCAGTTGACGGCATCGTAGGGCTTTGCCCATGATGAAGCCATAACACTGCATCATAACTGTCCGTTCAGACCGTAAAACGTCTCTAATTTCAGAATCATCGTGATTGAAGAGTTGCTTTGCACTCTTAAAATTCTTTCTCCGTCTTTCGTGATCATCGTTTCCTTGTTCCTCAAATTGCAGCAACCGCAGAGGAACAGAGGGTTCCGCCCCGAACTCCAGGTGTTCGTCAATCTTGACGAATGAATCCAATTGAGGCAACTGTGGTTGGACACGACCCAGATCGTCCAAAAATGCATTCAGCCGTGCACCGTCCACATCGGGAAGGTAGATAACGTGGGCTGGTCGGTTCAACCCCGTAAGACTAGTGATAGAGGTCTTCAGCTGTTTAACGCGACCTTTGCGCTCCAGGCTAGTAAATGTGGAAACCATAGTTCTTTTGTCAGTTCTTGTTCCAGGTGGGGCACTGGTAGGTTCGCCGTGTGCGACAAGGTTTTCCAAAAGTTTGATATGACTTTCGTAGAAGTCTTTCAAATGAACACTGAGGATACCACCTGAATTTTCGAGCAATCGCATGAATTCGTTTTCCCTTCGTAGATGAGAAACATTCACACGACTTGCACTGCCTGAGGGAATCGGTGTCATTTGTGAGGGCGTGCTGTTCGTATCAAAAGGTGCCGCTTCCTTGAGTACCGTAGGTAAGGCACCCTGTCAAAAGTTAGAGGAAGGGCAACATTCTGATCGCATGAACTTACGGCGGAATCGTGGTACTCCAGCGTCTCTGTTTGCGAAGAAATAATCGCAGCCGAGAAGGAAGTCGCACGTTCTTCTAAATCTTCGTCATGTCTGGGAGTTGCTTGATTTACAGCAAATAAGGAGGGCCCGACATCCTCCAGCTCAGTTGGTTCGACGTTTTCGGCAATGGTAGGTATGTTTAAGGGTGCTGGTTGTGTTACCGCAACGCTTAGAGTCTGTAGCTCAGGATGCTCCTGCGGTACATTCTTGTTACCACGTGTCGTCCTGGCGGCTTGAGTCATACCCGCTGCTCCGGGTTTCTTTTTAGGTCTACCTCTGCCACGCTTAACAGCTACAAAAACTCAATATAATCAGTGACATGCACAGAGAGGGGACTCACGATGAGACGAATCCGGCGTTAGCCGAATTTTCTTGGAAGGCCTTTCTTCCTGTTCATCTTGGCGCTCTTCTCCCCTTTTTCTCTTCCCTTTCTGAGACAATTTTTTTGTCGTGTTTTCATCTGCTAGGGTACCTTTTCTCGGCCGACCTCTTTTGACCCTTCCATCCGGAAGAATAGGGTTCTTATAGACCCTAGTTTTTTTCTTTTTCTCAGGATTGTTGTGCCTGCTCTTGAAAGAGTCTGTGTAACGGGCTAGACCTTGGCCTGTCTCGTAGAATACTTCCGCACCGACATCTGAGAAGCCCCCGACATCATTGAGATCCACATCGTTATAACCTGCCGTCTCGTTGTCCAGTGATTCCTCGTTGACAAGTTGGCGATAATGTTTTACTGTGTAGTAACGATGTCGACGTTCGCGGCCGCTAATTTCCATTATCCCCACTACGTGGAGGTCGAGGATGTGAAGAGGGGGTAAGCTCTTCTCAGAACGTGTCAAGAGCAACTCTATGGTTCTCTTGTCAAATCCATGTAGTGAAGAAGACAAGTCCTGGCATTAATCGGTTTTAGTATGACAGTCTCGCACATGGTGGCAAGGCCTTACACTGAGCGTCATCCCTCTGGTTCCAGATTCTTCGATCAAGTCGATGATTTGCTTATGTATTGTAGCATTAAACTTGATGCTGGGCTTAGACGCTAAACCAATTATATGGATGTTTCTTACAAAATGACACAACAAGACATCGTCTTACCAATTTCATCTTCGTTATCGTCCGGGTCTGGCAACATGATCCCCTCTTCTCCTTCCCCAATTGCAGTGGAATGACCATCCAGCAGGCGCAAGCATTTCACAGACGTAACTGATGTCTTCTGCTTGTTGGGGATGATGACTTTCTCCACAAGACCCTTTTGAATCATTTCATTGATTCTAGTCCTGAAGAATCGACGATCAGTCTTGGTAGGATTGGAAAAACCCTAGTGGTAGTTATAGCTTAAATTCAAGTGATGTATTCCAGTAACTAACCAGTCTGATAAGCATGTCTTTTGAAGCGTGAATGTGATTCTTCGAAGCTTCAAGCAAGCGAATGACTCGTCGACTTATTAGGGGATAGCTGGACAGATGGCGGGCATCAATTGAAGTGAAGTTCAATGATTTATGGTCTTCAAGGGAACTTTGATCTTCTTCGTCGTCTATTTCGCATTTCTCCGCCTTGACTTGGAGCTCTGCTTCCTGCTCTTCCTGGCGAATAGCTTTCCAAGACGGATTTCGTTCATAAAAATATTTATGAATAACAAAATGCGTTCCGACGCCGCCGCGCCTGACTTTAAGGCTGTTGCTACTGTAAGACACCGAGAAAACACATATAAACAGAATGTTGCTTACACAAGGTCCAGGTCGGTCAATTGTCGAACGAGATAAAAACATGTCTTTTGGTCATAACCGGATTTCTTTCCGAGTTCCACAACAGACACTCCAGCGTCTCTTCCCCTTGTGACGATTTGAAGGGCAGTGTATACCATGGGAGTTAGCTTTGGTGACTACGCATATTGATCAGCGCGGGGAACGCCAGAAAACCCGTGTTCTGACTGACCCGTATATGAGAACCCGTGATTGCAGAGAGAGTCGTGCCCGCATCTGTTGCCATTCTCAACCTTTCACCATATTTTTGTATCAGAATATTTAACGGCGTTTCCTTGGGCTCCGAAATAACTTCCAATTTTGGGGGAGGGCTCGAATCTAAATCTTCCCCTCGAGCGGTGGCCTTACGCTTTGCACTTACTTGAGGTGCAACCCATACCTCAGAAACGATCGCTTCAGGGACAACTCCAACTATCACATTTGGGTGTTGGACAAGAAGGGACCACACATAGGCACAGAACATGTCATCCTGATTTTGAGTGTCCCGGGCACCGTAGAAGCCAACTATAAAATCTCGAAGACGGGAGACATTTGAACCTAGATAGCCATTATAGAAACAGAAAACTATTGTTTGGTGTAGACTGACCAAGATCCCCGTCGAATGCTAATTCACGAAGGCAATGGTGCAAAATTTCATCCATAAGATCCTGTAAATGGCTTCAAATGTCTGAGGTCAGATTGGTAAGTCACTGCAGCTGATTATTTAAAGGATATATATGTGCGTACCGCTTTACGACGACCCCTTACTTTTGCGACGTTTAATACCTTTGGCAATGAATTCGAAAAAGTCATCCAAAATGTGAGCTGAATGACTCCTAGATAGGCTCGTTACGTAACGACAGTGATTTGAATTTGGAACAAAGAGATGACATCATTCTCTTTCTCATTGCTCTCAAGGTCCTTCAATTGCATGAGATGATCCACATAGAATATTGTATTCTACAAAGCTTCGACCGCTCCATGTTAGTTGGTACTTAATACAACGTATGTATTTGTATGATATTAGATTCTGAGTAGGTTTCATCCAAAGTATTTTCCTTTTCTTTGTTTGTGCCAACCTTCAACTTTGTGGAAAAGTGCGGCCCGGGATAGCTATTTTTGGCTTGTAGTAAGTATGGTCCACCTGTGCATACTTTACTTACCTAAGTGTCATGTCTGCATCTCAAGTCAAGATTTTATTACAGCCACCTGTTCTTGAAAAATCCAACGCTTTAGCAAAAGATGTCATTGATTCTCATTTCAACTCTATTGAAGACTTAGCAAACCTTGAGGATCTCGTTGAGGAGGCTCGGTCCCGGTATGAGAGCCTCTTATTAACGGTACGATTCCACCTCGTCTTCAACTGTTATTTCTTAAATAAATATTGGTAGCTTAGAAATCCACATCGGAATCTAATGTGAAAACACTCTTAGAGCAGACACGTCAGGCTCTTCGGACGTACCTCGAATCTGCGCAGGAAATGTCTCTTCTTCGCCATTCGCTTAACGACGAACTCTCAGAGTTGTCGAACGAGCTTATATCACTAAATTACAATGAAGGCAGACAACCGTTTTTGTTGGAAGATTTAGAAACTCTCCATCGCGATCTGAAAGAACTGACGTCGGTGAAGAAATACGTCCAAGTTATTGAACGTGCATTGACCTTAAGGTGCGCAATCTCCATTTTCACTTCTCGTACCTTTAAGCAGCATACAAATTTAGCGAGCAAGCTGTGAATAAGGCCCGTGCTTCTGAATCTCTGACCACAGAGTCCATGAAGGGGTACAAATTATTGCAAGAATACGTTTCAACGGTTTCGCAGACCCTCAGGTCGTCTGCAATAGAAGCTGACCAGAACCTTAACCTTGTGAGATTCTTAGAGGAAATCCAAGACAAAACATGGGGAGACATAAAAACATCACTGTCCAAGTTCGCTATTTTTCTGCTCGCGAAATTCTCTCTAACAAACCCTGTATAGCGACTTAATAGTGGCAGCAGAATCGATTGGTTGGCCGTCTGTGGTTGATTATAATGCCCAGCCAGTAGAGAATCGCAAGGCGTTCGAAACATCTTTCTTCAAATTGCTCAAGCTCCAAACCATGTATACATCTTTCTATGGTAACATTATCCTTGCTAACATATTATTGTGTTAGGGCCAGGGAGATGAAGGTTGATGTACTTGGCGACAAGGGCGGCCTCTATCCTCTTCAAGCCCTTACCCAAGCTATTGCATTGCGTTTCAAGTACCATTTTGAGGGCTCACGACAAACGAACAAATTGGAAAAGGTGCGGAATTGCGTTCCTCGTTCAAAGGTAGCGTAACTGACGTTCTACCAGCCCGAATGGTTCTTTGCTCACATTCAAAATGTCAGTCATGAGCACCGGCCATTTATGGATGACATCATCCGAAGGCTTTTGAAGAAGTCGGAATATGGGAACATATCAGCCTGGGTCAGTATTCTCCAGAGATCGGAAGGAATACAAGTTTAATGCCTAATGTTAGCGAGAATTTACAAAATTGCTCCTCCCACTTTTGTCAAGAAAGCTGAGGCGGAATATGCCCGTGTTACTGGAACATCCGTCCTTGCTTGCACATACGATTTACGAGGCCATAGCATTTGATGCTTCTATGCTAGAAGAAGGTTTCACTCTTGAAGGGACATCGACCATGAACGAAGAACCGAGAGATTGGGCAGGCATAACGGACGTGATCCTTGGCAATGCAGATTGGTTCGAGACTTGGTTGGTTGCTGAAAAACGCTGTAAGTGGTGGATGTTTTCTCCATTGATCTCCACACCTTCCATATATTTTATAGTTGCCGAGAATCAGTACACCGAGATCATGAATGACCCAAATGCCTGGGTATTATCTGAGGAAGTTGATGCTGATAACCATTCGAGAAATCTGAGACCCACTGTTTCTTCAAGACGTATCAAATCGTTAATTGAACAAGTTACCGGTATGTCATAATCTTCTCGACATTCACACTTTGAATCGACCCTCCTTAGATCGTTATTCTCCACTTCCGCGACCAATCCATAAGGCTCATTTCCTGATCACCATCCAACTCCCTCTGCTGGAATCCTATCACGGGCGAATAGCATCCTCTTTGACTGCTTTCGAGACCCTTTCATCTATTTTCGTTCGTGCTGTGCCTGGAGCCCTCGGCCTAAATAATACAGAATTACAAGATGACCCTAGGGCGCGCACGAGTGGTACGGCTGGATCAAACAGTTTGTGCAAAGCTCTTCTGAGTGCAAGCTGTATGCGAGAATACCTTGAGCAATGGGGGGAAGATCTAGTCAGTTCTGTGTCGTGTGTGATTTTTGATTATTCTGATTCCTGCTACACAGTTATTCTTACAACTATGGTCCGAATTTAACACAGACCCTATCCTCCGCAATTGGGCAGCAAAAACATCGCTTCTTCCACCCCTTTCTCAATTAGACAGTTCGTCAGCGCCTCGTGAGACCATCTTCAAAAAATTTCTGGATATGTATCATGACATCGTGACACGGGCCCAAGACATGATTGTACAACTTGTTTGTATTGAAGTCGAGAGCGGCATTCGTGCATATCACGCACCAACGTCCAACAAGTAAAATTTATTTTTGTATTTCTGCACTCCTTCGGCTTGGCACTGATAAAATCACCATAGCTTTCCAACAGATTCGGAAGAACTGGAATTTGCAATATCTCAAACACTCCTCGTCCCCATAAGCCTTCTCTCTTCGCACCTCAAGTTCCTCCGGACGGCATTGCCTTCTTCCTTTTTCACAGTTTTATATCGTCGGATTGCGAAACATATTGCTGATCATATCATGCACCATCGGATTCTCTATCGCGGTCATTTTTCCTTGCAAGAAGCCAGAGCAATCCGCGCCGAATGCGAGCTTTGGGTGGAAACATGTTATGCAGCTGTTGAAGATGCTCTCGGGAGTGGCCGTCTCCGAGTACAAACTCCCTGGAGTAAGGTACTTGAAGCAAGCAGGCTTGTCGCTTTGGAGGGTGAGGCATGGGAGAGAATTACAAAGTCGACTTTTGGTGCAACAACTGATTCAATTTGGGAAGACACTGTTCTGGAATTAGTTGGGTTGTCCGAACTCAACATCGAAGAGGTGCAGGTGATCCTCAAACGGAGGGAATTGTAGGTTCTATACAAGATCATTTTGTCTCAGTGGTACACAAGATATAATCAATCGTTGGAAAGCAACTTCGATAACAGACAAATTACAAACAGGGCCGGAAAAAAATTGACAAGGAATCACACAAAGAGAAAAGAAAACAGAAGTCCATTTAGCCTTATAAAACCCTGAGTGTCCATCCATGCAAGCTTCCACCAGCAGCAGCTGTCGCCTGGGCCGCCAGCCAGTTCGTCTCAATACTAGGTACTGCACCGTTTGGTTGACCAGCAGTGAGACTGCCCAAATCCATGCCCTGGAACACATTCTCGCAAGTTATTGTTCTCCCAGAGTGATATCCAATACCATCACAGGAACGAATGAAGAGCAAGGGCAGGCTTCGTGCTGCTATTGGTGGCAAAGGTGGTGGTGGTGGTGGCGGATGTCTGATCCCATCTGCACTGGATCCTTCTTGTGAATGTGACTTTGGATCCATTGAAGTGCTGGGCGAAGGCAGAGCATTATCTTCCAGTGCCTTCATTATTTCTGCCACACTAGGCATATCAACAATGACGATGGTGTGTAACGGAGAAGGCATGAATCTTGCAGAAGAATCAGGTGCAATGGGAGTTGCAGTCGGTGCGCCCATCACCTGTCCACCAGCAGGCGGTCCAGTAATATAAGGGTTTACGGTAGTTAGAGGCCCAGGAGGAGTAGTCTGGTAGACTCGGAGGTTGAGAGGTCCGATATTGCCTAAATACACGTCGAGAGGAGTCTGTTGTTTTGTGGTGGGATGCTCATAAAAGAAATTTGAGACCGTCAATTCTATATGATTATTGCTAGGTCGGTAAAGAGGGGAAGTGAAAAGGGTAGGGAAAGGCGTGATTGGTTGCTCAGGAATTGTGTTATTTTGACCTGCATCGAAGAAAGTATACTGGAATTTTGCTAAAGGTATGGCGTGTCATAAAACAGAAGCAACAATTTTTTTTAAAAAAAACCCACAGATTCCAACGATTGTCCAACATAGATAATCATCAACTTCATCGCAAACAACGCGATAGCCGTCCTTGATTTCTTCACGGACCCGAGGAGATTGGAAGAGAAGCGGATGGGTACCAGCTTGTGTTGACATTCCTGGGGCCGGAGGTGCGATTACGCCTGGGGTCCCTGGAATAGGTCCTGCAGCTGAGAGGTAATGTCGAGAACCATCAGGGTTGACGCGCTGAAGCGCAATTTTCTGCATCTGACTGACTGGACCACCTTCATCAAGAGTGACCTTGCCCTTGTCAACCTTGCGGATGATAAGCGGTGCTGTCGTGATGCCTGAATGTGTGTCAGACAAGATAATTTCGCATCCATAGGTGACTGGTTGAGGTCCATTTACATTACCTGACGGAAAAAGAAACGTGATGAGAATGAGTAAAGGAATTGTTCTCATCACATGACAACATACCAACAGGAGGAGCAGCCCCTGGAGGACCAGGTTTTCGTACAACATTGACATTAAATGCGGACCATGCAACATTGCTAGCACAAAGCTGGGCATGATCAATCGTCATGTACTTGGTGCGTACTGTTTGCGAGTTGATACGATTGAAAAGCGACACAGGCCCTCCGGCAAGGATACAGGAGGAAATGTTGCGTGTTTTTGCCGTTTTCTTAGATGGTTTTGATATGATGGTGACAGGGGCTGAATCAAACGAGGCCCAAACCCTACCTGGGGCTGGCTCTGTACCTTCAGGAGTAAGGGCAGGAGGGGGAGGATCGACAATATCCAGGGAAAGTTGAAAGCTCTTAGCCTTTGCAGAGCCGGTGACGTGCAAAAATTTGAAACTCGCGGTCATATTGTTATCCAAGGCTGATTTTTGTACAAACGACCGCTCTCCACTTTCCGACACGACAGCCATAGCCAACTGCTGTGTGCGCATATGCCAAAGGGGGCCTTCAATGTGGACAACTGGAGGTGGGCAAAGGAAACGCTTCTCGCTTCCGTACGACTTTTGGGCCACAGCGGCGTGTAGGCAGATGACTGTTGTCATGGGCAGGACACGCGATGGGTCATGTAGAATGTGGTCGCGTACGATGCGGCGAATCTTGCTGTGGGGATCGTCAGACTCGCTGTCTTCCAACTTGCGTTTGTTAGATGATGATGCCTGTGCAAGACGATTGAACATCAGTGTTGATTGACGGGGCGGAACAAGCCCTGCGAACCTGTACAATAGAGCCTGGAAGCGACGTTGGATGTTGTCCTGGCGTATGAGAAGCCCAAGGCTGGACAGGGCCTGGCCCGTTTGCACCGTCGCGCTTGGCCGCGCTGAGTATTGCCTGTATTGACATGGCGGCGTCAACTGAGGGAATGGTTGGCGGGGGTGTGTGGGGTGCAGAAGCCGTACGCGAAGACTTTTCTATCGGACCCGTTGGAGGTTCAGAAGGTGCCTGAGGAGAATACATTGTGAGCAGCAAAGTAAGAAAAAAAAATATTATAAAGGAGATACATACCTGCTGAGGGGACGGGGAACGGGCGGAGTTGTGGTTGAGATTGTCTTCTGGGGGAAGGGAAGACATGTTGATATGGTTGTTCAGAAAGAAGGGATCGTGAACAGCTTGACTTGTGCTCTGAGCCATAACTAATAGGCCGTGAGAGTAAGACGTGGGTGGGAATTTCTCAAACATCCCTTCGTCATGAGAGTTTTGTAACATCTACAACAGTCACATTTCCCACGCTGTCACTTAAGGTCACCCCTACTATAACGTGATGATGATGATAACATGGCTTGAATATACATGAAAAAAAAAAATATATCGTCCAAATCGAGAGCGGGTTATATATATGAGAAGAAAAGAAAAGGGCTTGTCCATGCTGTAAAATCATATACAATATCCCCATCCCGCAGATCAGCTCAAGATGTCTCTGCTTTTCTGCCTCACATGCATTGAGGCCTGATTCGAATGTCGTCGTACCGCTTCATGCGGAAACGGTACTCCTTTCTCCCCTGTCCGGTTCGTACTCCGTTTAGGTCCACCCTGAGCTCCGCTAGAAACCGGTTCAGTTTCTTGTTGATAACGTTGCCAGTCTTCCACTTTCATCACACTCAATCGCCTCGAGTTCGTCGGGCCCGAGGGACCGGGTGCTCCCAGCAGTTCGGCACTTAAAGTCCGTGAACGTCGTCTCGACTCATGTGAACCTCTCGGCGCGTGTTCAAGATTCACCTCTGGACTTCCCGCTTTTTTCCTCTTTTCCAGTGCTGCTGCTTTCTCAGCTTGTCGTCGAGTCACCGCTTCTTTTTCCATCGTCTTGGCTCTTTCCCATCTCCTCCGAGCCGCTTCAAGTTCGGCTTGTTCCTTCCCTGCTTGAGTCAAAGGCGCTTGCAGGTCCCTCAACTTCTCTCTATGTCGTTCATTGAGTTCCTCAAATGTCCGGGTTCTAGTGACAGGTTGAGGCTCTGGCGCCACAACCGTGACCGAAGCTCGGCGAGGAGGAAGTATAGTTACTTGCCCGTTGTTAGACTTCTGCTGTTGCTGATTCACAAACCGAACCAACGGCATGTCCTCTGATGATTCGGAACTGGCTGCTAAAATACTCTCTCTCCGTATTCTCCGTTGAAGTGCTTCCTGGACTGCAGGAGACACTGGACCACGCGGTGAGGGGGCACGAATCGTCGTAGTCGCAATCGGAGGAGTAATACCAGAGGGCGGTTGCAGTAGCTTACGCTCCAGAATGTATCGGTCCCAATCATCATCCTTGAGTGGAACGCTCGTTGGCCTTGAGATAGGGTCCCTGAGCGGCGCTGTCAACGAGGCCAATTCTAAAGAGTGCACACGAGCCCGAAGATCCGGCGGCCTAGGGGAGACATTTGACATCAGAGCATTTCCAGCATCTAAACTATATGTCCTCCTAGAAGTAACCGATGGGTGGCGTGACTGGTCCGAAGACGACGGGGCAGGCGTTTCGGATTTTAAAATGTCAATGGATCGACGCAGATTCTGGATTTCTGCCAAGAGCTCCTGTTTGCGCTTTAAATCTTCCAATTCGGCCGCCGTGACTTGGATATCCTTGGCAATATAGTTGGAAGGGACCTCTTCTTGTATACCGAGTCCAAGGTCCAATGTTGGAAGAACTCCTGGACCTTGATTATGTCTTGATGCTCGCCTAAGATCCTCATCCGACGTAGGTGCCGCTTTGAAATCCGACAGGCCGGAAGCATCACGTTGCCCATCCGATTGCCCCTCAGATGATGGAGACAATGATTCATGGCGTTTGAGCAACGGCATAGAAGACAGATTACTTTCATTTCGTCCATGTTTTCCAAGACCCGAATGTTGCTTCTCCCAAGCATCGCGCTCCTTGTTGATATCGCCCAACCTCTCTGCAGCTTTGATCTCAGCCTCTTCGTCAAAGTGCTTTGTCTCCTCGGCGATTTCATGGACCTTCTTCTGGAGAACCCTTAGGATGCGTAGCTGGACAGCTATTCCCATCAAGGCCACGGCGCCGATGAGACCCAATTCAATCTCCATTTGTTGCGTCACAGGGAATTGAATACCATAGTCATCGTACTTGGGGAAGAGAGCTGGGAAGCCAAGATTCCAGACATAGAACTAGAACGAATAAAAGAAGGCATTTCAGAGTAGAGCTCGACCGGGTCAAGAGCACGAACCTCCTTTAGACCCGCCGTTGTAAAGCAGTCGATGCCCAGGATGAATGAAGTAGCGCCAACGATGGCCGTGGAGATGAGGAGAACATGGTAATGAATCTGGCAGGAAAGAGTTAGTACTTGATTGGATCAGAGCAGATTATAAAAGTCATGTTACCTGTGGGATTGTTGCGAGCGTGAAGCCAAGAACTCCACAACCTGGCGGAAGCAAAAAAACCGAATAAATGATGAGAATAAAAGGGGACATGAAACGCGTGATTACCTATATAAAGTATCCACCTGAAACCGATTGGTCTGATGACTCCGCCATTGCGGAAGCATTGTACCCAAAGGGCAAATGCGAAACCACCCCATGCCCCGATCCCATATCTCGCGCCCTTCCAGAAAAAGATGGAAATAGCGCCACCTGCCACACCCGCGACTGCAGCTGAGAGGACGAACATGCCTCGGACGGTATTGCTGGGAGGATGTACAGCTGGAATGACACCAAACTTGAAAATAAGCACAATGCATACGAGGGAGAGTGTGTAGAAGCCGATCAAGAAGAAGGACGTCCTGAAATATTGAAGTGTCAAAAATATTGACGCCGTGACTCATAACGACTATTGATTTATACCATCTATTCTTGTGACCCCAGAAAGCAGACGGAAGACCTGTGAGGATGAGGATTACGCCGAGCACAGCAAAAGCTGGGTCCACCACCGTGTCCTGGAAATAGGGATCAGTCGCTTAGCATGAACAAACGGAATATGGATGGTTCGAACCAAGGCATATGGATCCGAAGTTGGGCTAGGTGATGGGGAGGATGTGATTGACGTCTGGGATGCTGACGAAGAACTAGTGAGCGTATAGGTAACATTGCTGACGATTCCAGGGAGAACGGTGACGATCTGAGTTGGTTGATTGTTTATAGAGGTTGCAAGGGTGACTGTGGCTGAACCTGTGGTGAGCGAGAGGGAGATGGATGGACGGGACGATGTCGAGAGGGAGCTTTGCTGGCCGTGGACGACGGCGAGGGCGAGATATAGAAGTAGGAGAGAGGATAGTAGAGACATTGAAGGAGACAGGATGAAAGGCCTAGACGAAGAACATGGTTAGCCGCGGTTTGATTGACCGGGGAAGGTAAATATGTATTGAATATTCCCGTGTGACGAAATCAAGATCTAGTTTTAATACGTGACTTCCCATTTTGTCAAATGAACTGCTTAAATTGAACCGGTTTTTCTCCAATTGCGCTGAGAATCCGGCCCAATTTCGGTGCCTCTGTCGCTTCCACGACTGAAATAACCTTTCCCGCCCGTCCGAATCGCCCTACTCGCCCTGAGATATGCAAATATGAGTCTACGGCCCGCCCGGTTGTTGCCGGGCCTTCTGGAAGACCAAGCACGAAGACGTGTGTCAACGAGGGCAGATCCAGTCCTCGCGTCGTCGCCACCGTCGCCACGAGCAGCGTCGGATTCGCCCGACGGGGATGAGGACCTTGCCGCAGTTCTAATAAGTGCGCATTGACGCCCATTGTTCGCAGCTCGTAAACCGCCCGCTTCACTGGGGCAGAGGAAGGAATAACGAGGAGTGCCGTCGTGGGCACATCCAGAGCAAATGCAGTCGCGATTACCTCGAGGGAAATAGGATTAAATGGTGATAGTGTAGTTTTGTATTCTGTTGAATAATAATAAAATTATTGGCAAAAGAGCCTCTTTGACAGAAAGCCACTTACTTTCATCGTAATATTCGTTCAACGCTTCCTCCGCTTCTTCCTCGGCTTCTCGAATACTTTCCTCTTCCTCGGCACTCTTTCCTGCAAGTTCTACTGCCCCCTCCACGTTTCTCACCCCCGTATCCGAGACAACCAGAATAGAATGCTCAACTTTTCCTATCTTCATCATTTCCTTTTCCACCACTTTTACCAAATTAGACCCATTCAACCATCCACTTTCATAGAATAAATAATCCTTCAAATGGGCTCGCAATGTCGCACTCGACAAAATAAGTTGCGGCATTTCCGAGTCCGCTTCAATGTCCTCCACAGAATTCTCTTCCTCCGGCCGATAACGGTTCTCCCATAGCTCCTTCCGCCTCCCATAAACAATGTCTAGAATCTCCCTTGTCGGCCCAGGATGCTTCCGCAATTTCCTGACTTCCTTCTCATACGCTTTCCAATAAGATTTTTTCGGATCCTTTGCCACCGTTGGCACCAAATAATCCACTTCGTCGACTACAACCGTGCTCAGGGTCTCCAATTGAAGTGCTTCCTTATCTAACTTGTATGCCTCAAGAAATGCTTGAGGCGTACAAATAAGAATGTGAGGTGGCGTCGTCTTCATCACCTCAACCAATTCTTCAATAGTCTTTTCAGACCCTCGCACGAGTACCTGTGTGATCGACTGCAGTTTCAATTCGGGTTTCAATTGCGAAAGGATCCTTTCGATCCAGTTCAACAACTGATATGCCAGGTCCCTATGGGGAACAAGAAATAATGACGTTATCACGCGTTTCAGCATTTTCTGGCCATCCCGTCCCTTTCCCTCGAGTACAACACGAGGTTTGCTTAGTAGCCCAAGCACAAGTCCAAATGACCTAATCAAATTTCTCTAATTAATACATACCCTTACTTGATAGAATCCGCCTCAACAAAATGAAACGATACGTACTTCCCAGACCCAGTGTCATCCTTCAACAGGACATCCTTTCCTCCAAGTATTTCCTTGATTAGCTTCTCCTGAACAACCGTCGGCCGTCTCACATCCGGAAAAGCCTTCTGCAATGCGTTCACAAGATTAGATTCAAGCCCCATTGATCTAAACGACACGTCACTAAAAGCTGGCACACGACTTATCCCATCATATTCACGACTCGTAGTCAGGGTCGCGTTTGCAGGTATAAGGACATTCTTCTCCGCTGCTATGGCATGGTACGTCCGACGTATAGCACTCCTAGTAAGGGCATGAGTACCGTTCCTTGAATTCCACACCAGATACTGGCACAAGTTGCGAGATCCCAAGTGTCGCGTTGTGAAGGAAGGAAGCAGGAAATTCATTAAGCTGTCACGTGTTGTCCGGTGCTATTTACGACTCACTACTCAAACCTGAGCGCCTAAGAGTTTGACATTTGATGTTCAATGAAACTAGTTGCTATGCTTCACACTCCATTAGCAACAGGCTCGTAACTTCTATACCTCCAAGTGCCTCCGAATAATTTGGCAAGCCATGACCAGAAAACAAAACTCCCTCTATTATTTGCTTCTGTCCAACCCTGAGCCAGTCTGCCATCTTCATTCCGACGCCTTCTTCGCTGAACCAACAGGGTCCCCGCATCGTCTGACTCATCTTCTACTTGTTCTTCCTGCAACTCTGCAACGCAGGGTGCATCCGCTAAAGATAATAAGAGAAGAAGGAAGAATGACGTCAAAAGAATATTCTGAAAGAAGGAAACGCAACAAAACCAACTCACCTTCCCCAAACACTGCGTCCATCTCTTCGAGAGG
>JAIUJM010000254.1:0-20028 GCA_026262225.1 Inosperma sp. D86
AGGCAAAACCGACCTTTCCTATGTGTAAGGGAAGACTTGGAGGATTCATCGGTCGAGGTAGGCCTGACGATTTTCACGGCGGAGGATTGGGGTTTAACAAAGAATGCCATCCTTGTGGAACAAACGTTTTAAGACCCTACCGAATCTTCCCGGGATAGTCCTATAATGAGAGCCTGAAATTGAATGCGTTGCATAAACAAAACACCAAAAACGACCCTCTGGTTGTACTTCTCAGCAAATGAGATGAATCCGCTGAGAGCGGCGGGGAAAGATCAATGTTTGGGACTTTGCAACTAATGGCATCACCTGGTTTTGGCAAGTGGTCAAATACATGTACATAGACGAATTTGCTTCACCAAATTTCTATCATGACCATGTTTTGGATGGCACACAATCTGCGCTTATGCTAGGCCATTGACGGTATATGCATATCATTTGATCAAAAGTCAGACCTGGCAGTTTTCTGCGTCTGGTATATCAATGCACTGTCGAGGCTCGCTCTCAGGCTCTAGCTCAGAGAAAGTTATTCGCTTCCGACTTGACAATACTTTTGCTTTCGGATTTTTGATTTGGAACGCCCTTCAGACTTTTGAAACACCATTATGGTGTAATAATTAGATCTCAGTTCTTGTTGGTCATCGCAAACCTCCAATTGAGGGTTCGACTGACGGGTGTTCAGATTCCAGGGCCCACATGCGCAGTTATTTTCTTGTCTTCTCGTGTCCCAACTCAGGATGAGAGCAAGATAGAAGACTAACTAACGCGAAGACCGCTCACATCTGGATCCCTTTGCTATCTTTTGGGCCTCAGGGCTTTCCAGGGACTAGCTACAACTACAATCAAAACAAAGGAGGGATGTTCTATGGATTTCTGTCATTTACGCCATCCGTAGAGGCCACCGACGAGCACATATACGGTCCACCATCATTCGTTGAAGTTAGGGGTTCCTTAGTAATTCGAAGAGGTGAGGTCAAAGGGGCTTCCAAGTTGATGAAGCTTGCACATGCCAAATTCCTAGCTACAGCCCTCAAGACATCGCCCCGTTAACTTCTGACCACCCAGGAGAGTGTCCTCAGAATACAGTTTAACACTCTGGATGGATTGTGGAGCACCTGGAACCGAAGGTGCGATGCTTTCCTAGCTCCCTTTCACACCTTTCGTGCGATAAATCCGTAAACTTGCTTGTCATTGACTATACTTAAAGTTTCAGTGCCGCAAATCCCCTTAGTGTGTTCTTGATTGTGGTATCTTGATACTCTGGGTATGCCTTCCCCTGCACCGCAGAAGCGATATACTTACCATCAGTAGAGAACCCAGGTATCTTGAACCTTCATGCCTTCGAGTTTTCCCAATTTGAGCGCCATCATTCATTTGGCGTTCTCCGGGCGGGACAAAGTTTGTCTGGCTTTGTGGTGGGAATGGAGTATTGACGTCCTTCTCGTTTCAATAAATGGAGAAATGCACAGGCGCTAACAAACGCCGGGGGTGACGTACTCGTCCCAGTCTTCATTAAACTTTCGAAGAAAATGATGCCCAGTTTCAGTAAGTGATCAAAGACGACTAGACAGTAACTGCTGTGTCCTAACTCCCGGATTCTAGGATCTTTTGGGCGGGATTGCGCAAAACCCGAAGAGAACTGTGATACGACAATACAGGGACAATAACACTGGAAAATGGCACATTGATACACATCTTAATTTGGATGTGCCATCGATTATCGCTCTTCGTTAGACATTCTTCGTACATCCTGGTTCCGATGTGGGCTTCAGTCAAGATATCTTTGTTGGATGCATAGGATGGTTTTCCTCAGAAGTTATGGGCCACTACATAACGGGAGCTCTATTCTTCATGCGTAAATTACACTTGCACTGTTTGTCTCTTTCAGTGATATTGGCACCACTAGTTAAACCCCGTTGCTGTCAAGCTTCCCGTTTGATATTATAGACCGCTGCTAGGTTTGGGGCCTAATTTGTCATATAACCGAAAGCATTGCAACGCAAAGGTATGTGGGCTTCTCAATGGCTATTGGCTCAACCTATTGTCCTGCATGATTGTTGACTCGGACTTGACGGAGATAAGCTTTACGATGCACAAAATAATAATATCTTATATATATGTATGGGCTCAATTTGTAAACAGCGCTTGTGGCTTGTTTCAGCTGTACAACACAGCCGTTTCCGAATTCAGATCAAGGACGTGCAAAGCGTGAGAACTTTGTTTGGGGTAGGTACCCAACCAGCGTCCGTTGTTGTTTCGTTTCAATTTCCATGGTGAAGGATTTATCGCATTCGTCGTCCTCTTTGTCTGGTCCAAAACGGATTCGACCCACCCGCGTCGATCTGTCGCGTACGATCGACAAGAAACTCAGTCCAATCATACCCCATGCCCCGCTCCTTCGTTTGGAGGGCGATAACCCTGGCTTCGAGGAGACGCTCCAGTTGACGGATTCAGATACTTCAGACTCTGAAGTAAACGGTGGAGCGTCAGGCATAGGTCGTCGTAAAGTGTCTCCCATCGCAGACGATCTTCTGCCTGAAGATATCTCCAAAGACCTGGCCGCCCTGCATCAGTTGCGCCAAAATGTGAAGAAGAACCTTAAACTGCGGCCTGTTCGCTCAAGGAGCAACCTCCCAAAAGTTAACGTGGATATAAACGTTGACATTGACGCCGTTTTCTCCAAATCGCCTTTTGCTAAGGACACCACTTCCAATGGTTCCCTATCGTATGGTCCCGATCCACCACAAAGCGCCCTCAGTCCAACGTCCGCAGTCTCCTCCTACTTTACACCAGTAGAGGCGACCCCTTTTAGTGCGCTCTTCTCCTCCAACAGTATTAGTAATCCTCCCATGTCATCTTCCCTACCTACCGTAACTCGGCCAGCCTCACCCATCTCGCCACGGATTTTGTACGAACGGCTTTCGGCTCCTTTGCGTCCACTCTTGATCGACACGAGGATATTAGCGACATATCAGGCTTTTCATCTGCAATACAGCATCAATATTGCTATCCCATCATTGATCCTCAAGCGGTGTCGAAAGCCAGGGGGAGGTTTCCAATCCTTAGATTCATTACGTCAGTTCATGACAACGGAATCGGCAACAAAGCGCTGGAATTTGCTTATGGGCCCTGGAGGTCCTTGGGATGGGAATGTAGTTGTATACGACGACGAAATGAACCCAAAGGATAAGGACAGCACAGCATGGGCCATAATCCCCGTCCTCCAACCGCTTTTGAACTATGGAGCTGTTTCTTATCTTGAAGGAGGCTTATCCAAAGCAGGACACGATCCAGATCTCCAGAAGTTGATTATATTTGGAGAGGAAGATGACACATCGGACGGTTTTAGCTCCCTCCAAACCAAGACTGATTCTGCTCCATCATCCAACCTTACTACTTCCGGAGGGGCACAGAATGGTCGTAAGGCATCACTGGGTTTGTTCCAGTTAGACACCCACGCCGCTCCAAGGTCGAGACAGCTGCCTGAAATTGAACCTTCCTCCAGTACATTAACCAACCTACTTTCTCCACCACCGTCATCACTTGCGCCACCGACGATGTCACCAACAACCTCTCCCGACTCTTCTCATTCACCAGGAAGTGCAGGCTCGACAGATGTGTCATCTGTTAGCTTAAGCATTTCTGCCGCGACTCCCTCGCCTCCACCATGTCGGCCTACGCGACGCCCCAGCGCACCTAACCTGCGCCGGTTAGATACCAAATCCGCCGACCGACTACCAAAACTCTCTGTGCGTACCAAACCCATGCGTTCTGCCACCCTTGTAGTCCCTCCTACACTCTCCTTGAATATCTTGGTACCCCCACATTCACCGACCCGCCTCAACCTTAAGCATTCAAATCATGCTCCATCACCTACATGGCTATCTGGGAGCAACCCTCTCTCTCCAACGAGTGATCCTGCCAATTACCTCACACCGTATTACACACCCCCTCACACGCCGCGCGTACTCAGGGTAGACGACTTGCCGGAACCCCCTCGGACGCCACTCACTGCACGACCAGATCCGGGGCCACCAACAACTGATGATGCGTTTCCTCCGTTTACGATCAGCACCATTTTGCCAAACTTTTTGTATCTTGGTCCGGAGTTGACGACACAAGAGCATGTCGAAGAGCTGAAGGCACTCGGCGTGAGACGAATATTAAACATTGCGGCTGAGTGCGACGATGATAACGGGTTAAAGTTGAGGGAGATGTTTGAGAAATATCACAAGATTCCCATGAGGGATACAGTTGAGGAGGATAATATTGCCAAAGGAGTCAGGGAAGTTTGTAATATTCTAGGTGAGGCACCATGCCACATGTGCTTCCGATGGCTAATCCTGTCTTTCCAGACGATGCACGGCTTCACTCTGCACCCACTTATGTTCATTGCAAGGCCGGAAAGTCACGCTCTGTAACGGCCGTTATGGCCTATCTTATTCACGCTAACCACTGGACGCTATCGCAAGCTTACGCCTTTGTCCTCGAACGTCGAAAAGGGATCTCACCTAACATCGGCTTCGTCTCTGAGCTCATGAACTTTGAAGAGCAAGAGCTAGGTGGAAAGAGTATCGGGGTTCAGCCAACGATGGCAAGTGGCACGTTGAACTCTGGTTCTTTGCCCCAGAAATCTGGAGAAAACGGAACATCGAACAGCATTAATTCTAGCGAGGGGTCCTCTTTCAATGTTTCAGATCCTCCTTATCCGATCCCTTCTCTTGCAGGTGCGAATCACCTTCGACGAGGAGGGCATCATGTTCGTGAATCTCTGCCATCTATGGAAGGGATTATTGCTGTCGGTGGTCCGATGTCTGCTGTGGAAGGTCAGACAAGAATGTTGTTGGGAGATTCAGGTCAGGAGATGGAAGTGAAGGATGCCACGGGACGCTACCGACATGCAAGGAGGGCCCCGGTAGATGAAAATACGTTGCAACCTATGAGGAGGGTGAGTAAAGCTGGTTTGGAGAGTTTTGGTTTCTAGGTGTGGGTGTTTCCCTATCATCGCCTGAGGAGTGGCGTACATGGATTGTATATCATTTTGTCTTTTTCATTTTTTTCCTTTTCTTTTCTAGTTGATGAACATCGTGAGCGCCATCTCGGTTTTCATAAACGCCTGGGCCTTGTAGTTCAGAAGGTTGTACTATACATATCCAGTTCACTTCGTACATCATACATCACTACAGTATAAGTTATTTGTGCAATACCATCATCTTGCAGGGTAACTAGGAACTGGATCGATATGGCAAGATGATATTTGTGACAAACGTGACTCGCGGCAACAACTTTTGAAAATTGTGATTTCTCTACTACTATTTGTTTCTACACACCACCACCATGTCTTTAGACACGGCACGAACCAGAACTCTCCACAATAAGCGATCCTTTGGAAAATATCCCAAGATGGTTGATTCTCCAGCATACGACGCGTGAGCTCCGTTTCGTTGTTATTTGTAGCAGCGGGGTTCATATTTTTTTTTTATCAGATCCGAGGAGGATAATGATCCCCTCACCGACGATGCACAGTCTTCTGTTTCTGGTCCGACAGCCAGCAGTAGTATATCACGACTCACAGGCTCGCATCTTCCTCGTTCTTCTCATCTAAAACACATAACACGCAGTACATCAGCAAGGCATCATCTAGCACACAACAATCCACTGTCAGACTCGGATGGCGTCGACGGTGATATAGAATCGAGTACCACAGCAGCTGCTGAAGCAGGTACTACGCATAGGATTTCACACCATTATCATCTTTATCAAAACTCGACGTCGTCAATTTCAACTCTGGGAACTCCAGCCGGAACTTCGGCTGCTGGAGGCACTGTGGAGTCGTCTAGCGCAACAGTGCCTGATGCAACCACGGCAGATGGTGACACTTCGCTCGCTGCCCCATCGGTGTGTTTTAACTATTTTTCATATGAGATTGTCCAACGGCCACTCATCTCTTTCAATGAGTTGCAGACATCTCCAACCTCACATTCAGCAGACAGCCCAGTTCATGAACCAGCAGTACCGTCTGAAGCGAAGGATGCTTTCAATCCTGCATCTTTGACAGCTCAAGATATACAGGCATTTGTGATGAAGGCGATTCAAGGAGAACCTCATCGGCGTTTTAAAATTAATCCACCCCCTACGGGTCGCCCAATTCGTATCTACGCAGATGGTGGGTTTTTATATCAATCCTAATCTAAATGTGAAATTAACTCGGAACAATCATACCATAGGTGTATACGACTTGTTCCATTTTGGGTATGTGTCAAACTTCCTCGCCCAAGTTGTTAACACAAATTGACGTCTCTACTTAGGCATGCACTGCAACTACGTCAGGCTAAACTTTCGTTCCCTTCGGTGCACCTTTTGGTTGGCGTGAATTCGGATGAACTAGTATTGAAACTTAAAGCAAAGACGGTCATGCAACATGCGGAGAGGTGGATCCTTATCCGTTATCCATTAGCAAGCTTCTCATGTTGGTTTTTGCAGGATAGAAGCCGTAAAGCATTGTAGATGGGTAGACGAAGTCGTTGCTGAGGCGCCTTGGGTAGTAGACCAGGCATTCCTGCAGAAATATGAGATTGACTACGTCGCTCATGATGAGGATGCCTACGCAGGTGCTGGACACGACGATGTTTACACCTATGTGAAATCACAGGGTTTGTAATACCATCTTTACCTGTCTTTTCCGATTCACTTATTCATGTAATTTGCAGGCAAATTTCTGCCCACGCGACGGACTCCTGGCATCTCCACTTCTACCCTTTTGGAGCGCATAGTCGCCGGATACCGCAGAGGCCAGTTTGATGACAAGTTGACGAAGATGGGACTTGCGGAGTTAAGAGCGGAAGGTAGTGCTTATGATGCTTCGAGACGTGAGGCAAGTGAAGGCAAGGCTGAGAGGAAAAAGTAGGGAGTGAAGGCATATTTTTGTTGTTGGGAACAACGGAATTAAGGTGGGAGCTATTATTACTTTGGGTGTTTATCGTCGTTCACCATGCAAATCCCTGCTTAGCACGTCTATGAGTTGCTCGGAGCACTGGAAATAAATAACATACGAACTTCTGGGCCTGTATCGTCTGGAATCCACTCGTTTCTCTGGTCAATGTCTAAGCTTCGTTTCCTTGCGGATGTTCCTGTATTCTAGGCCAGCCACGCTTTTGTCTGTCCCATGATTATAAAATGCTACCCAGAACATTAAAATAGATTGTATCTCTGGTATTGGGCCAATTGAACCAATCGAAAGATAGTGTTCTTTGATAGTGACTCGGAGTCGCATTCTATTGAACCACCTCCCTGTTGTCACTCACGTCTGTGGTGACCAGGGACCATATGCAAATGTTAGACCTTACGAATGGCAGCTGACATACCAGTGAGCCTCAGAGCTCAATTCCAAAAATAATATGATGCTCTGTCACCAACTTCCCTTCACTTTACTTTTAGACCATTCGAAATTTGTTATTATAGTTAACAATTAATGTCCCGCAAAGGACCTTTCGCCATATCTCAATATGAGAGCATCTGTGCGTGCGAACAGGAATGCATTCAGTTTGTCAATTGCAGTTGATATTTTTAATACGAGCGCACGTTTGCGGGGACCCCTCCTGGGTCTTTCTAATTGAAAAAAAAACAAAGTAAAAATAAAGATCGTTTTAGGAGACAATGAAGGTCAAAAATGTGGACAAGTATCGGACATGCCGGAAGTTGGCCGAATACAAGATCCTGATTTGCGGAGGGATTTATCTTGAAAGGTTGATTGAATTGAACCCAAGTAAGGGTGTGCCCTTCCCGTATTCTCGGAGGTGGTTGGATTCTTCTTCCTGTCTCATTTATTCCCTCACCCTTATGGCCTATGCCCAGGCTCTCTTGAATATTCCTCTGCCCATGCATCGGAATTATAGAGATCCTCAGCCCTCAACTAGCTCATCATCGGCATCTCCTATGCCTCACCGCCGACAGGCTTCCAAACAGAAATTCGCGGGCGAACTCTCCCAATGCTTGGTCGATTTCGTGGTCCAGCTTCTGCCTACACAGGAGGAGATGGCAGTCAAGGAAGACGTTAGGAAGCTTCTCGAACGCCTCATTCGCACAATCGAACCACAAAGTCGGTTATTGTCCTTTGGGAGCACAGCGAATGGTTTCAGCCTCAGGAATTCGGGTGAGGATCTCTTCCAACTCCCTTCTTTTAGCCTTCTCAAATCCTTGTTCTCATCCAGATATGGACCTATGTTGTCTAATCGACTCAGAAGAACGCCTCGCAGCCTCTGATCTCGTAACGATGTTGGGCGACCTGCTGGAACGAGGTAAGGATTAATCTCCTTTCAAGATATGCGACCGACTAACCGTTTGGTCATATATTTTTTCGCTGCTTAGAAACGAAATTCCACGTCAAGCCGTTGCCCCTTGCACGCATACCAATCGTCAAGCTCTCTCTTGACCCATCACCAGGTCTTCCGCTTGGGATCGCGTGTGACATCGGTTTCGAGAACAGATTGGCGCTCGAAAACACGAGGCTCCTTATGTGTTATGCCATGGTCGATCCGAGTCGCGTTCGTACCATGGTTCTCTTCCGTGAGTAGCACTACAGCGCCCTTCGATTGGCAATCTAATCACCCTTGTCGCCATCTGTAGTCAAAGTTTGGAGCAAGAGAAGGTGGAAAACTTGCATTCCGATGTTTATAGTCCTTTGATTTGCTAATATGGTTTCCTTGCAGAAAAATCAATTCTCCCTACAAGGGAACTCTTTCATCATACGGCTATGTCCTTCTCGTAATTTATTTCCTCGTCCATGTTAAAAATCCACCGGTTCTGCCTAATTTACAACAAATGCCCCCTTTACGGCCAATATCAAAGGTACATTCACCATCTTTGCATTCTAGACCTGCCATGTATTTATGCACTTCCGCAGGAGGACACCCATTTGAACGGTCATAATATTTGGTGTGTCGCGGACCTTTGCCTTTGACATGTGTATTTGATAACTTTGACAGGTTCTTCGACGACATTGATCTACTGCGCCAAAGATGGCGATCTGAGAACAACGAGACTGTAGCTGAATTGTACGTGTCAGAATTCCTTTGCTGAGAACCCTTGCCTGACATTTGGTAAACATCTAGATTAATAGACTTCTTTCGATACTATTCTCGCGATTTTCCTTATAACAATGGAGTTGCTTCAATCCGTGAGGGCTTCCTAAAGAAAGAAGCCAAAGGATGGCAACAGGAGGTATGTCCGTTGACTGAAAGGTGAAACCTGCTGATCTCTTTTATCAGTTCTCCGGAGGCCGCTTCAATGACTCTCGGGAACGAAATAGGTTTTGCATAGAGGTTGGGTCTTTTTTGTATACATGGCGATCCGTGCTCAGTTGTCATACTAGGATCCTTTTGAAACAGATTTCAATGTCGCTCGTTGCGTGACGAGAGACGGCCTATACACTGTATGATCACCCTGACATCAATTCTTCATGTCATTAACGACTTTTTTGTTAAGATACGCGGGGAATTTATGCGAGCATCCCGCATCCTCGGACAACGGCCAGAGAGGGCAATTGTCGCACTCGCCGAGCTTTGTGAAGACAGGAAGGATGAGGAATTGGTTTCCGCGCCATCACATCATTCTAGGCCACCATCTTTACCCCCACAAACACCTTACACTGTTGGAAGTCAGACTATTAGATCCAAAGTGGAGGACAGGTTTTCTCCTCCTGTCCAATTCTTTGAGCCAGGTCAACGTAGAGGAGCCCAACAGCCTGTCACAATACGTCCTCCACCCGAACACATGGCCCCGAAACGAGGAAAATGGACAAGTCCTCCACCCCCAGAAGCACCGTCTGCGGATCATATGCTATTCGAAAATCAGTTAGGGATGAGTTTGCAACTTGCAACGTCATCGACCGAAGCTAGAGAGAAGGATACAGCTTCAGAGAGCAGTGAGGCCTTCACGGACGAAGGATCCGAACCTCCAGACGATGATATCAAATCAGTGAAATCATGTACGGAAGGTTCGGCACCCTCACATACAGGTCCCATTCGTCGTCCTTCATGGCATACCCAAGACTCTTCGAGGCCACCCAGCACATTTGCCAATGTGACTTCCGTTCCCTCATCGCCGACAACCGCAAGGGGTAGATATTCCCGCCCACCGGAAACGGTTGATTCAACAACGAACACGGTTTACCGTTCGCCCTCCGACTTTGGCATTCCTTCATTTCAACCTCAAATGAATGAACATGTTCGGCGGTCTTCATCTGGTCCTCCACCACGGTCATTCAAACATCACTCGCTTCAGTCCGCTCTCGCTACCCCGTTACCTCCATCCCCAGCTTCTACTTCCACGTCGTCGCCCATTGTTGATACACGCTTTTCGTTTCCATCTATTGACCCAGCAAATGTATATTATCAAGCCTCACCTACTACTACTAATTCTCCAAGGGCTCCGCGCCACACACAGAGTTCTACGGTATACCCACATTCTTTGTCTCCTTCATCCACTTCTGGATTAGGTTCCGGTACACGACACCCACGTTCGTCATCTTCGTCTCATATGGATCATCAGTCCAGTCATTCGCCACAGAATCAAACGCCAATCCAAACGCCTTTGCAATTCCACGCCTCTCAACATGTGTTGTCGCATAAAAAGTCATCGCCATCATATGGGAGGGAAGGCGGCGACAACCACAACACTAACATTGGAACGATCAAGGCTCCGGTACCGAGGGACATTCTCCCGTCTCATATATCTGCTTTGAACTTTCGGGCAGGTGGGGGAGATACACCGAGAACCTTATCGTTTGGAAGTCCCGATACACCTACACCTGCTACTTATCACAAACATAATCAACAACGGTTACGAGACGAAGAAAAAATTCGTAACTCGGAAACTCATTCGCAGCGCCCGCCACGATCACATCTTCACTCGAGTTCAGGAGCTGCTAAGAAATTAACTGGTTCACCAGCTTCTCTATCGGCGCAGAACGCAGAGAATTCTGGGCTTCTTTCTGTTTCTCAGGAAGAGGAGACTGTTTCAAGTCCAAATTTGTATTCTCAAGATGAGAAAGGTCAAGGTGTTTCGAGTCCTCATCACAGCAGTGATAGTCCAAGTCAACCCTCAACAAGCAACTCAGACCCTCCTGCTGATTCGCCTTCAAATATGAATCCCATTATCGCTACTATTCGCTCCTCCAGCCCTGTTGTAACTGCACCAAATGAACCAGAATCTCTCATACATCCCGATCCCGTACTCACTAACGCGTCGCTCAAATTTACATCGATATCCTCTCAATCCTCCAGGGCGTCCGCCTCCTCTGGTAGTTCACCGACGCGATCGTCAAGTGGTGGATATTCCACCAGCGTATCAAGGTCTCCGAGCCCTCAGCCGCCCAGTCCCCCTCCGACTGCTCAGCCTTCAACAACACCAGTTCAGGGAGAGGGTCAAATCAAGGCAACTCCCGAGAATGCGGAATGTTCACTGGAAGACCGCGGTATTTATGGACTGGAGGCCTCTGACTCTGTTTCGACTATCAAAGCTGAGGAAGAGCCTGTGCCGAAGAATAAAGAAAACGGTTGCGCCAAAATCGGGAAGGCAAAGAAAGGAAAAACAGACTAGTTATTGCAAACCTTTGGCACATATCTTTGCTTGGTTATGGGCTCGTTCTCGATCTTGGAGAGGCAATAACTTGTTGACAGAAACCCAAAATCTTTTTCACCTCTTCGTCATGAATCAGAAATCTAACCTGGAGTTTCACAAATGGTCTTCTTTTAGGAACCCTATTATCTCCTAGTCAATCGTCAACCTTGGGAGTTGCCTTGGATTAGCACAAAGGCACATCCATCGCCGTTTCTTATTGTTTGACCTCCTTATAGTACGCAAAATTATTGCCATGCAGTACAAACTCATTTCCGCCTTGCTTAGCTACCGTGTTATAGGACCATGTTCCGTGCCGCAGCGGGAATCAGCCTTCATCTAACCTAACTTTCCAAAGTCAACGTACCTTACACGTTCTCCCTTTTATCCGCGTGTAGTTTATGCCTGGTCTTTCCTTACTCTCATTACTATCACTAGCCGCCTGGATTATTGGAAGCATGGTTTGACCCTGATATAAAACGTACATACATACATATTACAGAATCCTTGTCGCTTACAGTCGCTTATAGACCACACGTTGCACATAAGCATGGCAGCAAGTGCCGCAGCATTAAGGAAGACACCCAAAGTCTGGCACAATGACACGGCGATGGCAGAGTCCGTGAGACTTTGCCATAATCTGAGAAGGAATATCGCTGGTTGAACCGTCCTTTCATTCTTGTTCTCCGAACGGGTTGGCGATCTCTTCAAAGCCATCGACTGGGTTGAGGACGGTGATGGTCGGCCCTCTCAGGACAACCAAACCTAGTTTACGTGTATGGGGATGTGGCACTGGTTATCAAACGAGATCAGCAAGATTTGAATTGGAAAAAATAAAGCAACACGCACTTTGCAGGTCTTCCGTTACATCGTCCAGCACGAGGTTCAATAGCTGATCATAACCCTTGAGAATTCCCGTCACTTCGGGTAATAATCAGAGAGTTTCAGCCTCTGAGAATGAAAGGATAAACTTGTTACACACCTTCACGACCTCCCGTAAACTTGACTCGGATACGATCGTCTACATACTTTGACAGATCGAGAATGGCCTCTCGTTTGGGTTTATCGGCACCAGGAGGCCCAGCAAAGGGGAACTGTGGCCCAGCATGTGGCCGTCTGCCACCTCCACCACGATTTGCGCCTCGAGCCGTAGCACCGCGACCCTGATTGTCTGTTGTCAGCTTGAAGTGGAACGAGAAATAAATATATAAAAAATAATTCACCCGATCTGCCATTTATACAAGTGTAGTTAGAACAACGAGAGAGACAAGCACAGGTTGCTGATGTGATGCGAAAAAAACGTGAGATCAGCCGCAAAAGTCGCCGACCTTGACAATTGCCCTAAACGTGCTCGTCCTTCTTTGTATCTTTTCTCCAACAAACCCCTTCCGCCCGTCTCAACTACACACACCCTCTCTCACCGTCTTCGAGGGCAGTCTGCCAGTAATTAAAATCAATTGCTTCAGTCTTGCCATTTTAATCTTCTACAAGCATGAATGTGTCTGAACTTCTCGCCAATACCCTATCTGCAGGTACGACTTCCAGCGCTTCTGCGCGTCCAACCACGCGATAAACTGAATTCCTTGCTTTATTACTACTACAGATGCAAATGCGCGTCGAGATGCTACACAAAAGCTGGAAACAGCGTCCCAAGAGAACTATGTACGAATTTTGCAACCCGTTGTCACCCTATGCCCAAGTTCCTAACCCTTTGTTTGGGTCCTAGGCCCAGTACATGTTAATGCTCTCATCGGTTTTAGTCAATGAAAATACATCTCTTCATATCCGGAATGCGGCTGGTTTGGCCTTGAAAAATGCTTTGACTGCTAGAGTACGTCTAAGGTTTCTCTTCATATATTGAACATCTCGTTTTTATTTATCCTTTTTTGCCGATCGTAGGAAAGCACACGGCAAGGAGACCTTTCAAGTCGTTGGCTCGCTCTTCCAAACGATACAAAGTCGAAGATCAAACAAGATGCCTTGATGACTCTCGGTTCTCCTCAACCAAAAGCAGGGATCTTCGCCTCCCAAGTCGTCGCTGCCATCGCCGCAGTGGAACTTCCACAAGGTCATTGGGCGAACTTGATCGAAATACTTTTGGGTTTCGTCAATAATCCAGGGAATACAAACCTTAGAGTATCGACTTTGCGAACCATTGGCTTCATCTGCGAGTCCATTGTATGTAACAGTTCTTTTCCGACCCCTTTTCTCAAGAGACAATGGCCTAATATCCCAACGTAGAAACCGGAAATTCTGAGTTTGCGATCGAATGAGATCCTTACTGCTGTTATTCATGGTGCTCGCAAGGAAGAAGCGTCTCAAGAGGTTCAACTGGCTGCTATCCATGCTTTGTACAATTCTTTGGAATTCGTAAGAGAAAACTTTGAAAGAGAGGTTCGTCTTTTATTGTCTACTATCCAATCCCAGTCTCTTACTGTCAAAAACAGGGAGAACGGAACTACATCATGCAAGTAGTTTGCGAAGCAACGCAAAATCCGTCTGTCCCCGTTCAAGTTGGAGCCTTTGAGTGTCTCGTGAGGATCATGAGCTTGTACTACGATAAAATGGGCCTGTATATGGAGCAAGCCCTTTTCGGTGTGAGTACCCCACCTGTCTACGGACTATACAAATTGAAAATTCCTGTAGTTGACCGTTGTGGGGATGAAACATCCGGATGAGCGAGTAGCCCTCCAAGCTGTTGAGTTCTGGTCCACTATTTGTGAAGAGGAGGTCGAGTTGGCCATTGAGGCCCAGGAAGTGCGTCACCTATACAATTTTACTCATCAATACTGAATCTCTTTCAACTCAACAGGCCCAAGAATACGGCGACGTACCCGAAACCGAGTCAGGGTTCTTCGCAAAAATTGCCCTGCCAGAAATAGCTCCGGTACTCTTGCAGCTCCTAACTCAGCAAGAAGAAGATGCAGATGATGACGAGTGGAACGTTTCCATGGCGGCAGGTACATGTCTGAATCTACTCGCTGGAGCAGTCCAGGATGGTATCGTTCCTGTTGTTATCCCGTTTATTGAGGCACATATCAAGTCTGACGACTGGCATAAACGGGAAGCCGCTGTCATGACCTTTGGCTCTATCCTCGAAGGACCCGACCCTACAGTTCTCACTCCCCTCGTCAATCAAGCTTTACCACTTCTCATTGGTATGATGACGGACCAAAATATCCATGTGAAAGATACAACTGCTTGGACACTTGGGCGCATATGTGACCTTCTTATCATGACAATCAAGCCTGATGTTCACCTTCATCCACTTATTTCGGCACTTGTGAATGGATTGCAAGACGGACCTCGTATTATTGCGAATTGCTGTTGGGCATTGATGAACCTAGCGGATCAATATGTCTACTTTGAGGAAGATGGGGAGTCTCCGCAGACAGGGTTGTTATCCCCTTATTATGAAGGTGTCGTGCAAGCTTTGTTGAGGGTCACAGAAAGGTATGTTAACTAGACGACGGATCAAGATGTTTTATTGACAAAAATATCATTTAGCCCCAGTAATGAATCGAACTTTAGAACTGCCGCTTATGAAGCTATCACATCGTACCTTTCCCATGCCACGCCTGATGCTATTGCCGTTGTGCAAAATACCGCTGTCACAGTGCTGCAGCGCATGGAGCACCTGTTAAGTATACACAACCAAATTGTTGGCGTTGATGACCGTAACAACTGGAACGAGCTCCAAAGTAACCTATGTGGTGTCCTCATCGTGCGTTTGGCTTGCTTCTTTCGGATTTCTTTGCATTAATTCACTTAAAAATATTATCAAGTGTGTTATCCGAAGGTTGAACGAAGGGATCCAACCATTAGCCGATCGCATCATGACTCTAATGTTGCAGCTTATCCAAGCAGCTGGAAAGACTTCAACCGTTATCGAAGATGCTTTCCTGGTCGTGGGTGCTCTAGCATCAGGTAAGGTACCATTAACCTTGTGGAGTTGACACTTGTTTACAAGCTCGGTAATTTTCAGCTTTGGAAACGAATTTTGCGCCTTATATCCAGGCCTTCCTTCATTATCTCTACCCAGCCCTGAAGCAACACGAAGACACACAACTTTGCACCGTTGCTGTTGGCCTTATCGGTGACATATCTCGTGCTCTTGGAGAGCAGTCAGCCCAATATGCTGCTTCCTTCATGACTGTGCTTCTTGAAAACCTTCAAAGCGATGTTTTGAACAGGAATGTAAAGATCTCTGTTCTCAGCTGCTTTGGAGATATTGCCTTGGCAATTGGGCCTGCTTTTGAGCCTTATCTTGAGACTACAGTGGGAGTGTTGAAGCAGGCTGGTGGTTTGGAGCCAAATCCGGTAGGCAAAAACCCTTTCATGCATAAAAAACCTCACAATAACCCTGGCACAGCTCGACTACGATCTTGTGGACTACGTCACTCAACTTCGTGAAGGCATACTCGAAGCATACACTGGTATTGTTACTGGATTGAAGAAGACCCCACAAGGTGACTTCGCTTTTACCTTATTCTTCTCCTCGACATTTGAATAACAGCATATTTTTGTTTATAGTCCAACTTCTCTTATCTCATGCCTCCGCCATTCTCGATCTTGTTCGTCGCTGTCTGGCTGACGAAGAGCGCACAGATGCCCTGATGAGATTGTCCTATGGGCTCCTCGGCGACTTGGCCGATTCCTTCCCTAACGGACAAATTAAACAACTCTTGTTGACGAACTGGATTGCGGCTGAACTTCGGGCAAGACATCGTATGCCGGAAGAAACGAAGAAGACTATGCGCTGGGCACGTGAGGTACGATATATTCTAACTAGCCGCGATCTGCGACATTTGTTGATTTTTTTCATTATAGATGGTCAAAGTAGCCACCTAGACTTCTTGTTCTTTTAAATCTCCCCTCCTTTCTATTTGGTTTTCTTTTTTTGTTTTCTTATTCTATTCCTGCCCCTTCCCCTCATTTTTCATGCAATATCCAGAACATCGATGCAATCAGTCTACTTAATGTCTTTTCTTACCCCTTTTTTCTTGTCATCATTCAATTACAGCCATCTCAAGGAGGCAAATTACAGTTACAAATTGCATGTAATAGCAGCGGAAGGACTTAAAGAAAGCCAACCCCCCCACTATATACGCGTAGTCATGAGTGTTCAGTCCTTTCTTTTTGGTCATCACCCCTCCATCCCTCATCCCAGTCAAAAAGGCAGCCATTACTTATACTAGCTTTGTTGTTAAAGTTGCCTTTTATCCATATCCCTACCCCAATTTATTTTTTTTTGTTCTGCCCACGACTTATCTATCCACTCCCGCATTCCTGGAAGCGCTCGTCTGTCTTCATGACGGTTTTTCCCCGCGACGCAATTTTGCCTGCCTTTCATCCAAATCGACGTCATTGACGCTCTCTTTGTTACATGCTTCGGATTCTTGTCACAAGATGTTGTATTATAGCCAACTAGAATCCATGATCCCCCTCAAAAATTGAACCCTCATGATGACATGGCATGTTGCAGTTGAGGAGAGCAAGTATTTCGCCACTGTAAATCTCCGGAAGATACAGGGTTCGGAGAAATACCATTGCACATCTAATTCAGATTACAAAATGTCTAATTTCTTCTTCCAATTAAGTGATTATCCTTTAAAGCCGAGGTTCCTCTTTGTGAGCGTCAGCAATAAAATCAACACCCTGTAGTGGGTAACTCAGTCGTTAACTTAAGATAGGTGCTTCAAGCATCACCGACCTTCTTGATGTTCCCGGAAAGCTCAGGGATAGCAGCCTTGATCAGACCCTGCTCAGCCTCAGTGATCTTTCCGAGAGGAAGGATCTTTGTGACCCCTTCAGTCTGAAAGACAAAATCAGCTCTATCTTTGAGGGGATAGAGCAAAGTCTTAGACTTACTCCGAGCTCAATGTTAGCAGAGAAGAAAGGAAGTTCCGTGCCCAACTCCTTTATCAAAGCGGCGCCACCAGAAGGATCAGCGTCCAAGTCGACATAACTGGGTGCGATAATGCCTTTCTCTCCCTTTACGGCACGAAGGATCTTAGCAGCGAACTCAGCGCCCGCGTATGCCATGGAAAGGGTTGCTGAACCACCGCCATTCTTTGCTTTCACGACTTCATCACCGCCAAACTGAATGCGATTCACAAGTGACGCAACATCCACACCGGCAGGGAGAGGATGAGAGGATTGCGAAAGAAGGGGAACGATCTGGATAAATTTTGTATAAAGGACTTTTTTAAAAAATCGAATATATGCAGTCGAAGCAACGTACGGTGACGCCACTATGTCCACCAACGACTGGAACCACAACATCCTTCGACAGAGATGGATCACCGACAATTTCAGCCACAAACGTTGATGCTCGGACAACGTCAAGAGTGGTCACACCAAAGATGCTGTGTCGTGGAGGTCATTATCTTAGATAGATGACAACCAAGAAAATTTAGATACCGTTTGGGATCGTAGACGCCATGTTTCTTGAAGACCTCCACGACGATTGGAACGGTAGAGTTAACAGGATTAGAGATAACCAGGACGAACGCCTTCGGTGCGGTTTTTGCAATTCCAGTGGCAAGATCTTTTACAATACCAGCATTGATCTAAGCTCCATTTAGTATTCGAACTAGCCATTCGGGAAAAATAGCTGACCTTGAACAAGTCATCACTTGAGCGTAGAGTTATTTTTTGTTAGGCTAAGAATTCAAAAGAAGTCTTTCGGATGGATCAACATACCGGGTCATCTAACAAGATCGTCAGCAATGGATAGAGATCGGACGTGACAAGTTGCTCACTCCAGGCTTCCTGGGGACTCCAGCAGGAATAATGACAATATTCGCACCGGTCAGAGCCTTTGTAAGGCCGTCATCTGGAGGAAGGTAACCTGTTACTTTCGCTGGCGTGGACATGTGGGAGAGATCAGCAGCAACACCGGGGGTGTTGACGATATCGTAGAGATCAAGCTAAATTCATTGAAATCGGTCAGGTCAATACGATTTTTATGATATTGGATTACTTCTGTGATCAAGGGATTGATTTTGAGGAGAAGAGATAAGGGTTGGCCGATACCGCCTAGTTACAACGCAAGGTTAAAATCGCCTTACATTGTCTGCAGGTATTGATTTTACCAGCAGCCCCGAGAACGACAGCCTTGACCATTTTGTTAGAAAATGCTTTCAATGGTGGTTGTTAGAAATGAAAAGTAAGTTTCAAGTTGGCTTAATGACTCTGAGCCCGGAATAATACGCGTAAAATCACGTGTGGTGGTGATATGGGAGCCCGACATTGCACGGCTTAGGCTTTTTGCTCTCTTCCACCCACAATCGACGAAAAGTGGAGGTTTTCGGGTTTCTACGGAACGCCTTTTTCGCCTCTCGGATACCAAATTTCAATTTGGAAACTTAATGGGAGTCATTGTCAAGACTTGTGGCTGTCGGAGTGTCAACCCCGACAACTCTATAACAAGGTTCTCGAGTTGCCTTTCTCTGTAAACCCCTGAGAAATATCCTCATGCTCCAGCTCGAGGCCACTCGACTACTGAGCGGATCATTGAACATTTTTTTGTTCACTTCCTGTGTAATCTCTGTGTGATGGATCTATACTCATGGTCCTCGTGCTCCGTTTTTCGAAGCGAGCCCAAAGCCTTGGTCTTCCGCCCTGAACCAGAATTTGGTGCCGGAACTAGACAGTAATAATAAACCCGAAACCCGAGACCCGACATGTCTTCGTGCAGTAGCACACTTCTGTGATGATAAGTCGGACATGACATGGGAGTCCGCTTTGGAATGACACTACTGCAGGCCTATGGGAATAATTAGACCCTCTAGGCGCCACCACTCTTCCTGTTCTTTGGTTCAACCTATCTACCGGGACCTCCAGCGGAAACCTGAGAAATGAAAGAAATCTCTCCCAACAGAGCTGTTATTCAGATCAGAGTCCGAATACATGTGTCCAGAGACCATAAGCACTGACCTATTTTGTCTACCCATCCAAGGGCCAATTACCAGATTCAACGAATCAAGGAGACGGTCATCTTCGATGGACGAATTAGGGAATGACTGTCACTCTCGGCCAACTTCAGGCACGGCAATAAATGTCTCCTTTCCCGTGTTCCCACCTTCATTAGGTGCTTTCCCTCTCTCTTCCTTCATCGGTGAGATATTACCATAATCAAATGTATTCTGTATTGTTCACCATTTATTTAACCCACGATCCAGACCTGTACAGCACCACAGTATCACTAGCTTCTGGAACGACATCCATGCGCAGTTCAATAATTCTCTCATGGCTAAACCCAAAAATTGTCCCCATTCTTCACCACATGATCACCCTTATACAGCCGTCGTTAACACTGCTGCTTCTTGCGAACTCCATTGTATGAAAGCGATTTTGTATCATCCCTCTTACATAATGCTTTATAGCTCGAAGCCTGCCCGAATCTCAGTG
>JAIUJM010000255.1:0-19959 GCA_026262225.1 Inosperma sp. D86
AGTGTTCTTATTCTCCACTGCTGAAGCGGCTTTACACTCGCATTCAGCGGGTCGTATCGACTAAGCGTTCGTCATTGCTGCTGCAGTGAGAGGATTGGCTTACCACTCAAATGATACTAGCTCGATCGAAGCTTCCAAATCGCGTGGCGAATTTAATGCACAGGTTAATGTGTTCACTAGTGAAATGCAGGCCATTAGTAGACAAGAGACTTTAATTGTAGCGCAACTTACAGTTATTGGACAAACTGATTCCCGGGAGATTCTCATCGAACTGCCTTTTGACTGGAAAATACATCTGTTGTTCGCTTGTTTGTCCTTTCTTTGATCAACATGTTTATAAATAACACACCTAAGAAATAAGACTGGCACTATCACATAGGCATAACAATCTTTTCTCATCTCAGCTTTGTACTTAATTGAGTGACCGATAATTCTGAGACACTCAAATTTAATCGAATTTCGAACTTTGATAAGTAGAAATTAGAATATACAAGTTATGAATTTCGTAGAAGACAAAAGCTGTTAGAGTAGTTGAAATAATACCAAGAATATGAGGTTTTATGTAAGATACTGCTCTCCAGTGGTTCGAACCTCCTAATCGTTTCGTCGTTCCCAAGCAAGCTGAACCATCTTTCTTGCCTCCGCATCCACGATATCTGCCTTGAGTAAGGTCCTTCTCCACTCCTTTACTCGCTTCGTCCAGAATATTTTGTCAGCTTTCCCCTCCTCGCCAGCGTACCATATAGCCGCCAGTCCAGCATAGACACTTCCAACAGTTGATGCCTCTGCGCACAAGTTAACGGCCATCAGAGCGCCTTCCTCAAATGTTTTGGTGGCGAAGAAACAGAACAGGGCCGCAAGGGTTGTATCCAGAGCGTGCTCTGTAGAAGGAAGTTGTTCTTCGGTAGGGATAATGAAAGGGAAGGTACCGGTGCTCCCAACTTGCGTCGTTGTAATGAGTCGTAGAAGGGGAACATGTTTGAAATACCATTCCTCACGTTCATCTGGGGTTTCTGGACGGTTAATTGTCCCAAAGGGAACAGTCAACATCTGGAGGAGATAATTGTTCTCGAATGGGAAGCGAGCACATTCTTCGATGAACGTGAGTTTCGAAATCCTGAAGTCAGGATCACGTTTCAGGTGTGGATTTGGTGTGTTATAGTCGAGGATCATAGCGATGAAAAAGGCGAGTAACGAAGAAGCCTCTTTACAGATCAGACTCGGGTGGGTCACCTCGCTGCTGAGCTTCCCGTAAACTCGAGCCTGGTCTGGTTCGCGCCAGAAGGATATGGCAAGGGGAAGGACACGGGGAAGGCTTGCGTTTCCGGAAACGTCGTCGGTGGTACCAGAATAGGTGTTTCGCACTATATGAAGGCCGTAATCCGGGGAATCAGCGAATTGTGAAAAAAGGTCGATAGCGGTGCCAACTTGACGCTTCATATCAAAGCAAGCGCCTGTAAAGGAAAAACGACCATTTTCCTTCCAATCCCGAAGAACTAACATCTGGTCCACCCGGTTTTCCTCTGGGTCTTCTGCAGCAACCAGGGCAGAAGAGACGCAAAGCATCATCGATGTATCATCAGTCCAAGTTCCTGCAGGACGATGCGCGGTCGGATGGGGTCTCATTTCATCGACGATGCGATTAACGTCGCGCTTCTCCACTTGGAGAGGGTTCCCGAGGGCATCAAGCATGGCATGAGCGAGATATGCGAGACGAATCTTCGTGTCAGTGGACGCCTGGGTTGGGTGCTGATCACGGAGGGGAATTCGACTCTCGGATTTCTTTGCTTTGGTCTTATTGAAAAGCGAGCCGATTGAGGGCATGACTGGTTATGAGAGGTGGTTGTCCGTAGAGTTAGGTTGAACCCTAACCGGCTTTTTATACCGTATAACAATTTCCTGAAACGATTTTGATCGTGTCAATCACAGCAAATCGCGGTAGCCACTTTACCTTGCGCCGCTCCGGAGCTGAAAAAAGCCAAATTTCCTGCTTTTTCTTCACGAAATAATTTGATAATGACAAGGGTTGTTCGGTTCACCCTGAACCCCTTCACAACGACCATTCATAGCAGTTTGTAGATAAATTACGGCGCTGATCCGTGTTACGGCGGGGCAGACATATCTTCTTGTTTTTTTTGGGCGGACTTGGCTGAAAATTTGACGGTGGTTAGCTCAAAGTCCGGCATCATCGAGCTCTGCTGTTGCTTGTTCAGCCGCAGGTCCATGGACAACCATATTGGGAAGCTTACCCACGCCATTACTCCTTTTTTCCGACGATAATTTATTCTTTGTAGAAGGCAAAGATTTTGCGTGACATTTTGAGAGAATGAGCCCATGTAATTCACTGGAGAAAGCAGCTGTATACATCTGTGGGTCCTTCTTGTTTACCGGCAGGCCACTAACCGAGCGTTTTGACCACGATAGCGGCGATCACCGATAACCTATGTCATATTAATTTGCTTGCCAATTTTGAGTAAATAGAAAATCTCATTTGACCTGGTTATTTTCCTTGATGTGTGGCACTACATACCACCATTTGTCTACCAAAGACAAGCATCAACACCCCATGACTTTCCCAGCCGTTATGAATTACTTCCATGTTGAGTAAAATACAGTCATCTTGATAGGAGTGTACACATGTATCATAAATAATTACCATGGTGAACCATTATGTGAACGGAAGATTTAAATCGTATCCTCATGAAAGTTCGTTCAGGTTCATGATCAGGAGTCACGACCCGGAGTAGTCAACCGGATCATCAGGAACGAGGACTCATTTCCCCATGTAGTCCTCCGAAATCACTAAAGAGTGGCTTGCATGTGATATTTTCATCTTAATTTAAAGCATTTCTGATAATTTGGCACTGATCTGGTAGGCGAGAACGACTGACATGGACATGGCATGTGTCGCAACATTTGGTAGACACCGCGTAGCTTATTGGTTAGACCTCCCGAATCATGGCAACGATCGATCGATCAGTATTGTTGGGTTAATAACTCTTTGCAGTATCCTCTTTTGTCATTTTCGGCCCTCGGAGACTGGAGGCAATCGACCAGCAGACCACATTCCACCTGCCTTAAACCCTTGAAGTTGTTTTCTGGACAAAATTTCCGAGCATAAAGCGACCTATAACATAATTCTGAGTCTATCGAGATGGTACCGGATATACGGCAACATATCAATTTTGCAATGTTCACCGCTGTAGATGGAACCTTTATCATTGGCAGACTTTTCTAAAGCGTACTCAATGCTGTAATTCGGTTAAAGGTCCAATCCATCAAGAATTAAGGAAGGGCCCCGAGCAACATAGGGGCCTCAGGTTATCATGATGAGAGCAGAAGAACGTTAACGGCACCGACAGGTGACAATGTGCATGCAGAGGAACAATGGACCGTCAACGACTCACAATTGCCAGTACCCCATGCAGGGAAACCAGCGAAATTTCATGGACAAAGCTTCAACGAGCTCAACTGCGGTGCCCGCCTCATCTATTGCTGTATATGGGTTCGATCGCTAAATTCCATGGATCCAGGTGACGAAGCCGAGTTGACGGGCAGGAGAAAGTCTGCCCATCCTTTATGACATACGTGAAGATTTACCAGAACACATACGGATTTATTGTCGCTAGGCGATGGCTCTCAGGTGTTCCTTGCTTGAACGAGTGTGGCGGGCGTGGGACTGGATATTTATGACTCCTCTTGTGAAGAGTGAGAAATCAAGTGTCTAGACAATATCGACGGTTATATCAGGTCCACCATAAGCCCACTGATATGCAATAGATGGCTGACAAGTTATGAGAGTCTATGGAATTAAAATCTTAAGCGGATTACCTCAAGCACAGTGTGTAACAGCTGTTCTAAAAATCTGGGCGAGTAAGGGAGCGTAAATGAATAACTGACATTCACAACCATCCATCTACAACCTGTTATATTACAAAATGTCAACTTGAACCATTGTATGATTTATTTAAGTCCGATATATACGACCATCTCTGGAACACCTGCACAGGCCATTGACGTCGTTTAAGTCGAGGAAATGAATAATTATGTGGCCTTTTTGGCGGACTTGGCGGGCTTAGTGGCTGCAGGGGTTCCAGCAGCAGACTTGGCAGGAGGTCCTGCAGCAGCGGGGGCAGCTGGCGCAGGGGCGGCCGCAGCGACCTGCTTCTTGGCAGAAGAGGATTTGCCCTGGCAGAGCTTATCACAACGACGCTACGTGAAATGTGAGGGGGGGGACATACAGAAGCCTTGGAAGCAGACGATGAGGTCTTGGGGTTAGCAGGCATGGTGAACTAAACAAAGATGGCTAGATAAGTAAAAAAGACCGTTACTGAGCGCATGAAACTCACCTTGGATTTGCTTGGTTGAACTGAGTGACTGGATTGAAGGGTAAGTCGAGAAAAACCGCCCCCATTTTATAGGTCAATGGATGCCCCAACATCGTCAAACGAAGCCATAGTAGGCACAAACAGCGCACCGCAGTTTCTGCGGTTATTCTGCTATCTCCCCCTCCAGTCGAACGTGAATGAGATAGCACAATGCATGGAGAAAGCCGGAGATGGAGGTCCAATGAACATTTGATCGATAAGAGTGAGCATTCGCCATTGGACAGCGTCGATAGGTTATTTGTCGGGTTCTGTCAAGGAAGATTCCGTCAGGTAAGAAGGACGAAACGCAAGTACTTGACCCCGGCACACAGTTGGAAGCTTTTCAGCTGTTGATAGTATTCGTCAAAGATAGCGTCAAGGAATGGACGCAGTGTAAAGGCTCTAGAATGACCCGGAATGAAATTTAGAGAAAAAGTTTGACGGGACACGGGCCTTCGAAGCCTCGAAAGGCTCAACTTGAGGAATGATGGGTTGCTGATTGTACTGATCTGCCAAATTTGTCCAGTTGAATGGCCGCGGCATCACGGGAACCGTATAACGTTGTATACTTTCAGCCAGTAACCTTCCAAGTGAAAATTTGCTCGGTACGTGTGATCTGAGTTTCTGGTAAGAGGTGGTTCGCAAAACAAGTAATAGGAATCATTCGGAACTCACCAATCGTCGACGGCCTCGAAATTTAAGTGTAATGGCAAGGAATTGCACATTGTTAAACTCCAGTCTGCTTACTGTAATAAATCAAGACTCGTTAATGGGGCAGAGCCCCCTATGTCAGCGACCGTCTTGTGAAATCCCATCTACAGTGAAACGTTTTGCCACTTGCGGTCGTTCCATTGTTCTTATCAACAACAACACACCTTTTGTTGTTAATCAGAAGCAACGTGTACAATATTAATGCATTCATCTCCGCTCATTACAATGACGCGATGCAGAATCTGCACCTGCTGCGATTCGGTGGGATGTCAGTGGCTGAACCAGTGATGGCACATCCGGTTGAAGGTTGGGACAGTACTCACTTTTAGACCAGGCAATTGTTACATGTCACCGGCACTAAAAAGACCCAAATCTCGTGTGCTTTATTGAATGCCCTGTAGGGTGTCCAGCGGCACCTTCACTTGGTAAGGATCATCTCGGGGTGCACAATGACGATAAGGAGACATTTGTGTATGTGCACCTAAATGGGCCAATGGCAAACACAGGAGGCTTGAGGAGGTTGCATATGCATAGAGAGATGGCATCTATACAGTTTATTTGATTATTGCTCGTAAATTATAGTGCAAGAACTACTTAAGAGTAACATTGAAGATAAAACCGGCGTTGTCCGAAAAGTCACGACACCAATCTTCACCGTGAAATTAAAATTGCCTCAAGTCAATCCCGCAAATGCATGTCGCATTTTCTTAAACACGAACGGCCATAGTAACTCAGAGCTCGATATCAATCTACATCCGCACAACTCCAATAAAACTACTGTGATTACAGACATCTCTGCTGTTGCACGCCCATACATAACGACGTCGTGGAGGTATCCTAAACGGTACTGTTATCATCGTTGACTATCAGATGACTTTTAAGACCATGAGTTTCTCCCAGGTTCCTTCCATGTTGCCCTCAGACGCCCTTCCGGCATGTTTGTTTTGCTATTGGATTATGCCTGATGGTTGAAAACGTGTACTAGTCCCTGTCGGAACAAATCCGTCAACGCTCTGGTCCATATTGTCCCCAATGCTGAAATCTTGTTATGTAAATGTGCCGAAGACAGACCTTCTGGACTGGAAACTTCTTGCTAAAGACCTCCTTTGGCCTTGTCTGCATTTTTCAAGTCCCTTCTCTCTCCGTCGTTTTTCGGTATCGAACGCGAAATCTTGCAACTCAATGTCATCATTAGTAACATTCTTCCGAGTCCACTAGAGGTACAGAAACGTTTCAGCGTGCTTCATCTGGATGGGTAGATTTCAATGCGGAGAATTGACATATGATCTGCGCCTTACGCAGTTGGCAGGTTTACGGAGCCTTGTATTCTCTCCGATGTCTTCTCTCTTGTGACGGGCTACAATTGTAAAGGAACATATAAATTCCGTCCTCATCACGCGATCAGGGAGGTAGAATTTTGAGAACAAGTCCAGACGTCACTGGCTCAGATAAGGAGGAGAGACTACGACGCATTCGGATCTATTATCGATAGGCGTTGCATGTGTCGGCCAGATTGTCGATTCCCAAAAGAAGACTTCCCACTTAGTGCCACTCGGAACTTCCAGGGAGCATAGTCCACACTCCAGAATATGATTTTCGGTCATGTAATAGCGACTCATGTTGGCTACCTAGTAAGTTCTTGCATTCGTTCTCGTACAAGAGAAGGTTGTTCATCCCTACTGTTCTCGTCGCAATAACGGGTGGTACGACTTTTTCTGTTGCACCAATGATGGTTCTTAGACTAGGAAGGTGCGACGGGTTTCTCCACTTCAGGACACTCTACACAAGCAAACTCATCATATCCATGGAACTCATATATAGGATGTTGCAATTTTGATGACGTCCTGCCAGATGGAACACAACACATGTCGGTAATTCATTACTGTCGAAATGGTTTGGAGGGATTCGTGACGGTTGCGATACATAAGTACGCTAGCAGGGATATGATTTGAATATCCAACTAATATCAACAGGGAATGGGGGATATCCCGGGTCGTCGACACTGTTTCTGCAGAGAGCAATTTTACTTTGGTGAAGTAACATATGTTCGATAGGGCCAACAATATCGGCCGACGATCGTGGCTTCCTTGAAATTGTCGACTTAAATAAACGGCCTAGGTACGAAAAGCGATAGATAGAAAGTATAAACGAACATTTTTATATTCAAGAGCCAGAAATAAAGGAGGAAAGTGTATCATTGTGAGTAAATTCAACTCGACCTTCCAGGAAGAGCCGCGGTGTGTCCCACTTTTCTCATATGGGAACTTATCTCTTAACGTTGTTGATAGAGCTCTCATCAGGAAGCCAACTTATAGGCGTCATGGCGGTCTAACCTAGGTTTCCAGGGTTGGGTTGACTTTGTTCTAAGCCGTTGGATCCAGGACATTTCGAGTTGGTTTTATACGGTCAAAATATGGTCCTGAGTGATGCCTTCTGAACCAGAAGCGATGCGCGTTATCTCTGAACACACATCGACTCTATTGTCGATTGTCAGGCTAAAGAAAAGCCATCGATATCCAAACCTTTACAACCTGGATATGTAACATTCCTAGTGCAAATCGATGGTATTCATGTCTATTCCGGCAGTTCCCATTATATGTTACGCGATTTGCCTTTTACCAAACCTACAAGCTGAGTACAGAGAAATTGAGTTATGGGGATTAAGGATAAGAGGTTTGTGACACATAAGCTAGTGAAAAAAATTGTCGTTCAATCAATATTTTATCCGGAGGGCCGGCGGAGGCTGATGACAGTCAAGAAGAACATATGTAGGCTTGCCGACATGATGGTTGAACATTCCCATCAATGATCTGTGTGCCTCCACTGTGCCTCCTGATGACTGGATCATCCTCACGTCGTTTGCGGTAGATTCAATAGACAATTATCCTTGTGCATCATAACTTGAACAGTGTATTAATAATTTAAATACTATCAGTAATTGACTAAATGCCGCCATTGCTCGATCACATGATCGTACGCGTTCGATGTGACACACGCGTCGATGTTGATATTTTAAGACGTCACGCTGTTCCCGTCGTCACGGTGAATCTTTGTTTTCAACTTTTTCCAGTGATGTCGTACTCAGTGCCAACGTCGCCCGCGGTCTCCCGTTCAACCAAAGTGCAGCCACTCACACCGCAACGACCTCTTCAGAAACATCAACCACGTTCTCAGTCTCTTTATCGGTCACCTCTAACACCGTCCACAAGCCCATATAGTCTGCGCTCAGCAGATACAACAGAATCATCGACATTAACAACTCCCGACAACAGCGGTATCAGCTCTAGAAAGCGTTCTCTTTTTTCGGCTTCCCCGGAAGTAGTGCGAAATGGAAGTGCGACCAAGGACAGAAGCTTGGCTGATATTGCAGAAAATTGGAGATCTCGTGGGAGCGCAAACCCAATAAAGTCTTACGTGTCACAGGATGACTCTGCCTATGCGATCAATGAATGTGAGTCCATATATGCACAATATTTCTCCTTATCTTGTTAAATACGGTGCATATAGCCAGCGATTTATCACTCTTGGATGCAGGGAACGACTCTAGCATCATCGCAAACGATGCAGGTAAGTGTTGCAAGCTTCAAAAATTGTCAGTCTCAAATGACCTTGTTTAGCGCTTCTCGAGGCGCCTTTTTTCGCAACACACAGAAAATTGAATAGTGTTCCAAATATCTCGAATCGACCACGCGCACAATCTCATGCCACTATTCCAACATCCCGCGGTCAACCATCATCTCCAGTTACTTCTCGTAAGGCTAGTACCGGAGTTACTGCCTCTCCGGTTCAGCATCGCACAGGCTCCCGGAACCAAAGTCTTTCTCTGATGTCTACCCCACCTCCCAATCGTGCACTTGCTCGACAGTTGAAACTCAAAGGAAGCTTAACGGATCCCCCCCAACCTCGGCGTCGCGAAGCTCTCGGAACTGTAAGGCCTTCATGTCATTCCAATGTGCCATATCTGACAATTTGACAGGTCTCTATTCCGTCTAATAATGCAAGAAACGCGAGCATGACTCTTGGGCCTGACACCTCTCTGGATTTGTTCGACATCGACGAGACTGAGGTTGAATACGAAAACGACGAAATTGAAAAATCCTTCTCTTGCGATCTTCCAGGAAGTGGTATGGATTTATATGGCTACCCCAACTTTACCGCTCCTTTCCCTTCTCAATGCCAGCCGCAGACTTTTGGCCAGTCTACTTTTGCAGACCCATTCCATCCCGGTGACAGTATCAACGGATTAAACACTGGGCCAGTTATGAATAGTATCGGGGAAAGCATCGAACAGTATTTTCATGCAGCCTGTCAACAACAAACCCCGAACATGTACTTCGAGTCGTCACCCGCCTTCTTCAATCCACGTTTACCTTTACGGTTCAACCAAGCTATGTCCCAGGCCTACCATTCCCCGGCACTAGTTCCCGTTCCCCACACATCAATGGCACCAATGCCTGCTTTGGTTCCGCCTAGACCAATCCAGCCAAGGTCCGTTTCCATCAGCAGCTCTTATTCGGATTCCACGAACGCAAGTGTTGCTACACCAACCAACTGCTCTGTGTGCCTTGCGACTCATCCTGCTTCCCTTGCTATTCTCCAACCGTGTGGCCACCCGCTCTGCTCTGGGTGCTTGACTAGTGCTTTGAATATTGTTGGCGAGAAAGATATGGAATGCGCAGTTTGTAAGCAAAGCGTTGCGGACTTTAGATTGGTTCTTGGCGCACAGAAGTCGGATTTCACTAGGATTAAATCAGCAGGTAGTGTCATTCGATCGCGATTTTCTGCTGCCATGATGGCATCTGACTTTAGCCTTTAGAGCTACACCAGGAAGACACCGAACCATCAAATTTGGTCTCTAGCTTGCTTAAGAATCCAGTAGCCCATTCTGTTACCTCATCCGAGATGAACTGTAACAGGAGCCACGAGCAAAATGGGGATCTTGAAGGCGCCTTCGAATTTGGTCTGGATTTCGGAGAACTCCGTGCTTCCACCCCGAAAATGGAGCAACAACTCGGTCGTTCACATTCGTTGAACTCCAGTCACGGAGCAGATATCGATCGACCACTGGAAGAAAACGTGGTCCTCCGTATCGATAATGTCCCTTGGGTAAGGTTGTTTATTTTTGTTAGTTAATCCTCGTCATCCGGTCGTCTAGGACATTACTCCGCTACAAATTGGCCGATGGCTTCAGCAACCGGTGGAGAGGGTGCACGTTCTTCTCGACCCTAAAGGCAAGACCCTTAGCCATGCATATGTTGAAGTCCGGGGTGCCGCCATTGCAGGTGCAATCTTGCGCGGAGAAGCCTCTTCCTCGACTGGTAAGAAAGAACGTGGAAGTGTTCTTGGTCGCGGAAGACGAGCTCGGGGTGTCACTATCACAAGGAGTGGACAACCTGAGCTCATGAAGGATGTTTGTCTATTTCTTGTATCAATGCGGTCCATTGTCCTGATTTGGTGTTACAGCTATTCCCGAATTGGCGTGGTAACTTCATTGGCTCTCGACCATCGTTCACTGGACTCGAGAGTGACAAAATGATGTTTGCCCTTGAAAGAGGAATGTTGACTGACCACGAAGTTGCGGGATTGTTGCAACTCATTCGGGAGCCTGATGTAAGAACATTCTTTAATTGTTGTCAGTGCCATAACTCCGTATTTGGAACAGTCGCATTTTTTGAAAGTTCCTTGTCTACCTTTCCACTCGCTCATCAGCATCTTGACAAAATTCCCTGGTAACCTTGACAGTCGCATGTGTTGGTTGCCCAATGTGAGGGACATGCTCTTTGGTAGGTCTCTTTACTTGTGTAAGGAGATGCAAATATTAACTATCATCCAGATGCTACGTATAGTAAGTCACCTGCTACGTGTTTAGACTTGCCTGACCTGTTTTTAAGCTGCCATTGAAGTTCTTCAAACTCGTATCAAACCAGGGGTTGCGACGAACAAAACCTTGAATGAAGAAGAATACACACAAGAACTTTTAATAGATCTTTTCCATACCGGTCTTGGTTGCAAAGGTATAATTCTCCTCGAAAACTTGTTAATGTTCATATTTCATACCTTGGCGACAGCTTTTACTCCACAGCAAATTCGTAAATTGACCGAACTTGGGGAAGCTAGTGCTTTGCCACTGCTAAGCAGCAATACCTCTGAAAGCCTCGAACAAATGGGTTCGGTGGGTTCTGGTGTTTCCGCCCGGTCGGATAACACCATCCCACCAAAGTATGAAGCGGGATTAAAGCATTCTGATGAATCACTGGATGAACTTGCGAAGGAGTTTGGTGTTGATACCCAAGTTGTGCAAGCACTTGCTCAGCGACTGGCCAAGCTATGTTGAATTTCTCTAATGTTTTCTCTTCCTTCCATTGTAATACTCAGTTCATGCCCTGCTCTGCCTATAGCAAAACTTGTTTGCCTTCGTTATTACTGGCTATCCGCTTTTGATCTCGCGCTGTCCCATTTGCTATCGTCCGTCGTTCGTCGCTACCTATATTCTTTTTTCATGTGTGGAAAGACCACATCCGCTTTGCTACTTTTGCATATGCTTTCCCGGCCCACCAATTATTTTATGACTTTTCTGCGCTCTAATCAGCCTTGGATAGGCTTGCATATATGATTACTCTGTACGTAATATAAAACATGATTATGAAAATTTTACGGGACTTCCATTTGGTGTCGTCTGACTACTCAGGTTATTGATCATCATGTCCTATCATGTCGCGTTTTATGAAATGACATCTAATGACATGGCTGTGCCCTCACGGAATTCTCCGACTGACATGAACAACGACTGTCATACTCCAAGTCCTCACGATGATCAGGGGAACAAATGTCTTTGTATCGGGTGGTACTTTCAACATTAATGACCCTGAGACTGCCACTGAAAGTACGTTGTCATGCTCTGGTGCTATTCCGATTCGGCCTAATCTGATCTGTTCGAAGTCATCTTGCGAACCTTCGCGGACAATTATGTCCAAAGCGCCACCCATGATAACAACGACATTCTCGAGCTCCCAAAATGTCATCCTGGCACTCGTACCTCCTTCCTTGCATGGCTCCATGGACCTGCTGGGGCTGGCAAGTCTGCGATAGCTCGTTCCTTGGCGGAAAGCCTGGATCAGGATAGTTCTCTAGCCGGATCTTTTTTCTTTTTCAGAATGGACTCCAAACGTAGCTCGGAGAAGCCATTTGTTATGACACTTGCATACCAAATCTCCCGCTCCATCCCTGAGACCCTGCCATACATCGCAAAAGCTGTTCAGGATGACCCCACTGTGACTTCTAGGTCTTTGGAGACACAGTTCAAAAACTTGATCATCCAACCACTGGTCCAAATCAATGCCAATAAATCCGAATCGTTACCAGCGAAGCTAGTTATTATTGATGGTCTGGATGAATGCACCGAGCCGCACGCAAGAAATCTAATTTTGAAAATGGTGTTCGATGCCCAGCCGTACCTGCATGGCCTTATCAGGTTTCTTGTTGTCAGCCGTCCCGAATACGATATTCAGCGTTCCTTTGATTCCATTGATGCTACCATACGCCCATGTATCAACACGATGGAACTCCAGGAAAATCTACAGGCGTACGAGGATGTTCGCAAGTACTTACGTGACAAGTTCCATCAAATCAAACAAATCCATCCACTCCGAGATCACTTTCCTCAAGATTGGCCGTCAGCTGATGCAATTGAACAACTAGTCGAGAAATCGTCCGGACATTTTATATATGCAAGCACGGTCATCAAGTACATTGAAAATGACTTTAATCATCCACAGGAACGTCTCGATATCATTGTCAATTTACGGGCGACGTCTCACAACCCTTATGGTGCACTTGATGCATTATATCTTAATATCTTGACTTCCGCCAAGGCTGGTTGCGCCATACTTGCCAACATCCTGTCAATTGTTGTCCTGGATGCTCTTTTCAATAACGACGAAGGCCACAACCGAGGTCATTTGGATCCTGTGGAAATGACATCAGTCCAATTTATAGAGAGTGTCCTCTCCCTTCCGCTCGGGGCGGTCCAACTCGCTCTACTCGACCTCAAATCTCTTGTTGGAGTCAAGGAGACCATAGAATTCTGGCATAAATCATTCCCTGATTTCCTGCTTGACTCATCGCGATCAAAAGAATTTCACGCTTCTGCTGCATCTGCCTATACTTTGATAGCAAAGGGTTGCTTGCGGCTATTGTCGGATCAAACTGGCTTGAAGTTGCTCGAAAGGTAGTGCTCGTCTACATAGTTCAATGGCTTCATGTAACTAACGTTCTTTTCTTCGAAGATTGTGGTCGGACTCCCAATGCAGTTATCCTAGTCGTAGTCTGAAATGCCACCACCTTCTTAGCCTCTGTTGCGCAAGGGCAGTTGTCGACCATGATTTGCAGACCGACCTGATGGAATACAAGTTCAATCTTGTTATACCCCCCTACCTTGTTCCCCTTGGTTCATACTACTTCTGGGTTTTCTGCTCTTCCCTTCGCAATTATCGGCGGGCATCTGTAAGTCAAAGACTTTTTGTTTGCGACTTGCAACGTGATTTTGAATCCTCACTAGATCTTTAAAGAAACAAAAGTTTTTGAACACCTTCAACGCCAATTTGACCATTATCTGATATCTGAGCTCCGAAGTTTCGTTCCTCTTGAATCAGAATTTATGGACGTGTTACGGGCAACGATTTCACCGCACTGCGTACGGTGGGATACCTACAAAGAACTTACGCAGACAAACAGATGGCAAATGGTGGGCGTCAGCTCTTACTTCCTTCGTTACATACACCATTGGCAAGGGTCCAATGATGGAGACGACATTCTTTGCGAATTTTTCTACTCAAAGGATCGTGCATGCGAGTATTACCTTGGAGAATGTAAGTCCTCTCCCCTTGATATCCCATCTTTGAAAGGAACGTAATGCATATCTTTGACCAGCTCCACCAAAACCGCCGTCTCTGAAACGGAAGTCAAGCAAGCCTCAATCAAACACTTCCACAAGGCAATTGGAGAAGCGTAGACTACGTTGAACATTAGATGAATTCGGTAAGCGCTGGTTATGAAAATTTCACAGGGTCGCCATTGTACTTCAATAAACACCAGTGATGCAATGCTTATCTTCACCGATTTCAGAGCACGTTGATCCTGTTTTTATGAAAACCACTGTATTATGGGGCAGGTGGGTGACCTGCCAAACATTCCAATAAGAGTGGCCGGCTGCTGATGCTATCTTGGGGCTTTATATGGAAGATGTAAGAATGCTTTATTCTACAACGCACTCAGAGAGTACAGCTCCGAAAGCAGCCGTTGCAGACTCGGTTTTCGTCCACTGCGGGTTCCTGAAAACACAAACGCAGCATTTAGAAGCGCGGAAAGAACCGCAGAACTTTGCAGAGCTCCAAACAGAAATAATTGCGTCGAATTGAAGGGAGGCATAAGCACATTCACGTCGTCCGACCTGATTTCAAAAACAGGCGTGATTGTGTGAAGTACTATGTGATGAGCTCACGTTTAAATTAAAATTAGTATATCACTGATCAGCGCTCAGCGCGTAAGGGTGTTGAAAGATAGTAGTGCACCCCAGAATTGAATTGAAGCAAACCAAGAGCAAATACCGGATTTCTCCGACTTTCAATAACAAGGTGGGAGGCTTCATTGACAGCTATTCATCATCGTTAGCCTTCACCATGATTAACGGAACAAATGTAGTGGTAGCGGGCGGTATCTTCAATATTAACATGGATCAACAACGAGAGGAGTCCCAGACTGCCACCGAATGTACGCACTTCAATTCTGATGCCATCAACGTGCTGACCTCTTAGAAGACATCCTACAAAACTTTGGCAAAAATTATGTCCCATGTGCAACGCATGATAATGACGACATTCTTGATCCACCAAAATGTCATCCTGGCACTCGTACCTCCTTTCTTACCTATCTTTCAAATTGGGTAGAGGATACAAAGAGCTCTATTTACCTCACCTGGCTGCATGGACCTGCTGGTGCTGGAAAGTCTGCAATAGCTCGATCCTTGGCCGAAAAATTGGATCGCAATAGTTTGCTGGCAGGATCCTTTTTCTTTTTCAGATCAGACCCGAGACGTAATTTGTCGAAGCCATTCGTTTTGACCCTTGCATACCAACTTTATCGCTCCATCCCTGACGCCCGGGCATATATCGCAAATGCCGTCAAGGACGACCCAACTGTGATTTCTATGTCTTTGGAGACACAGTTCAAAAAGTTGATCACTGAACCACTGGTCCAATTCACAGCCGATAAATCCAGATTATTACGACCGATGCTAATTATTATCGATGGACTTGATGAATGTGCTGAGCAGTATGGAAGAAACCTAATTTTGGAAGTGATATTCGATGCTCGCATCTCCCTACATGGCCTAATCAAGTTCCTTGTCATCAGCCGTCCCGAATACGACATTCAGCGTTCCTTCGATGCGGTTGGCGCAAAGCTAGGCTCATACATTAGCACTATAGGGCTCCAAGGAGACCTGGAGGCCTACGATGATGTTCGCAAATACATCTGCGATAACTTCCATAAAATCAAACAAACTCATCCACTCAAAGATCACTTCCCTACAAATTGGCCGTCAGATCACGCAATCGAGCAACTAGTCGAGAAATCGTCTGGCCACTTTATATATGCAAGCACAGTTATCAAGTATATTGAAAACGACTTTGATCAACCACAGAAGCGCCTCGAAATCATTGTCAATTTACGGACAACATCGCATAACCCTTATGCAGCGCTTGATGCGTTATACCTCAACATCTTGAAGTCTTCTAGGGCTGGCGTTGCTTTGCTTGTTAACATCCTGTCAATCGTTGTCCTGGATATTCGATTCAACACCAACGATATAGGACCCATGAATCTAGTCTGTTTCATAGAGAGTGTCCTCTTTCTTCAAGATGGAGCAGTACAACACGCTCTTCTAGATCTCAGATCTCTTGTTGGAGTCAAGAAGACTATAGAATTCTGGCATAAATCATTCTCTGATTTCCTGCTTGACCCTACGCGGTCAAACGAATTCTATACCTCTTCCGCATCTGCATGTGTCTTGATAGCAAAGGGTTGTTTACACCTGTTGTCAGACGAACCTGATCTGCTCGAAAGGTAGTTTCCGTCTTCGTCCCTGACTTCGCATACTTAACCATTGAATATTCCCTTCTTTCAAAGATCGTGGTCAAAATCTTCCAGTTATCCTACTCGTACTCTACAGTGCCATCACCTCCTTTGCCTTTGTTGCGCGAAGGCAATTGTCGATCCAGATTTGGAGGCCGCCATGATGGAATATGATTTCAACATTATGCCTCCCCACATCGATCTGATCGACCCCTACATCTCGGTTTTCTTCTCCTGCCTCCGCAGTTATCAGCAATCGCCTGTGAGTCAAAAACATGTCTTTCGGCCTCCAAACAACTGATCCTCAAGGCTAGATCTTCGAAGGAACAAAAGTTGTTGAACACCTTTGGAACCAATTTGACCGCCATCTCTTATCTGAGCTCGAGGGTTTCGTTCCTCTTGATTCAGAACTGATGGACGTGTTACGGGGAACAATTTCACCACGCTTCATAGACCGGCAAACCTATCAAAAACTTGCCAGGAAAGGAAAGCAAACGGTTGATATCAACGCTTACATCCTTCACTACATGTACTCAATATCCGGTGATGGAGATGTTATCATTTCGGAGTTTTTCTACTCAAGGAAGCGTGCTGGAAAATATTACCTCGGAGCAGATAAGCCCCTTCCCTCACATCCCATCCTTGAAGAAGCCTCAACAGAATCGCCGTTTCCGAAATGGGGGTCAATACTTTCCTTCTTTTCTAGAAGGTCGAAATCGAAGAACAAAGGATGACACCAAGCGTTGGACGAATTGGTTAAACTCCAGTAATTTGTTAAAACCATTTCGAGTGTTACGAGATTCTTATATCATGTCCTTTCCTAGGTCGAGCTCCTAAATTGTCACAGACAAAGACGTGCCAAATGGTGATTGCAACCTCTGCAAGCTTTAGCGTGGCCAGGCGCCCCGGCGTATCGGAACGAAGGTTTAACAACGAATAGGACTGGATGAAGGGAAAATGTGTATTTTCTCTCTATTAGATGCTTCTGGTATTCCAATTGGGTTTGGAATCACCACTTACTTACTCATTTGCTGTATGTTACGACCATCGAGTTGCCGTGACTTGCTTTGTAAGGATGAACTGTAACTGTATAGAGTCTATTACGTGTATAATTAGAGTGGGTAAGGAATAGCTATATCATATATAGGAAAATGATCTCAGAACGCTGACGGGATTATTCGACTCCAGTAATCGGCGATCGCAAGCACGTCTATGTATATGTTTATGTGTACCGTCTGACCGTTACTTTATGGGGAAGGTGAGGCAGTCGACAAGCATCTTTCCATGTTTGCGGTTGATGTTACACGGTCTTCTCAGGCTTTGGACGAGAGGAAGTACGCCTTGATCTTAAATTTTGAAAATGCAAAACTGTTATAAGTATGCAGGCCCCGCATATCGATATATGGCCTGGAACGAAGACGCCACGGAAATGGAAAACATTGTGAAAGACGAGAGCTATCACCAGTGGACGAGAATTTGTTTTCAGAACACAACATTGAAACGGCCCCATTTGAAGCCGTTTACGCAGGCTGGGCAAGCCGCATCGATTCTGAGACCAAGTTTTAATTAAGGTTGAAGCTTGACTCTTTTATAATAAAAATTTATCTTGCTGAGACCCTTCTAGGTTTTGTTTTGTACTACCACTCCTTGTTTTCCTCTCCCTTTCATATTTTCCCTCCGAATTGAAATGGCTTTGATTACGAATGACATATCTTAAATTTGAATGTGGAAAGGACGACTAGGCTGGATTTTACATATGTCAGGAAAAGGCAGACCACAACGAATATACCTTTTTTCTATGCTGAGCCTACAAATTAATCATTGGATCCACTCTGCTTTTTGCCCTGCTTCTCTTGCTCTCGAGTCTCTGCATTTTCAGTTAGGTTCACGAATGACACAATGGTTTGATGAACATAGTTGGAATTTGAGAAGTCAATCAACGTGTATATATAATCGGTAGCGGATAAGGGATCACCACAGCGGAATATGAGATACGTTGATAACTAGCCTACTAATACATATTTCGGCGGAGATGGGTTCTTTGGAACTGGGAGCTTCAGATATATACTGAGAGTGCAAGCTGGAGTTGATTGGGATCGGATTTTGTCGATAAAAATGGGAAAGAGCTTGCTTGACGCATGTATGACAGGTTTTGACAAAGTGAGACAACATGGCGGAATTAGATTTGAAAGTGCAGGGTGACAGACAGAAAAAGGGAAATAAAACGTGGTGGTCTTGAATCAGTCAAAAAAGATTTACGGTGTACTCCAGATTTCCTGATAACGTGGGTGCGGGGTACCTAACCGAGTATGACACCTCGTCATGGAAGCACCGTCCTGCAAAACTTTGGTGAAAAACTCATCAGTTTGGACAATAAAATAAAAAACACCTGGAGCAGGCCGGGGTCGTCGCCGTGCACTTCTTGCTTCTTGGCTTCTTATTGCATTATGTCGTCAATGTGAGCATGCCGTTTTTCAAAGTGGTCAATATATACCAAGTCTACGGAAGAGTAAGTTCTCGAAAGGTTTGGTGAAATCGAAGAGGTTGAAAGTTTTGAGGCATGAAATCAAAAAGCGACCAAAAAATGAATTTACATAGATGATAATGAAACTTAGAAAGACGAGCGACTAGAGGGATGCCGTATCGTACATCGAAACAAAGGAAAGAAAGAAAGTCTGGTATTGACCCTCTCATAATCCCAAATCTCCTTTCAAGAAGGTTAGGTTCTACCCAATGTCGAGCCATTCAGGTTCCTCACCACTCTACCTCACCACTCAATCACCACTGCTCGCATTAACGCCAACAGCCCACGGCCTTTCCCTTTTTAAACACGGCGATCTGTAGTTGACGAAACAGAGCGATTTTGTGGATATTGTGTGGAAAGACGCTGGGAGTCAAAGAGAGGTAAGGCGGTTGGAAGGGAATAGTTCATTTCGGACAAGACAGTTACTGCTTGGGTCGACGTTGATTGGCGGCCAGGGCTTGGGTGGTGGTGGTGTTGGTAGGAGGTGTGGTTAATGGTCGATATGGTGAGGAGAACCATGGGATCTGGCGAGCTTACGTCTAAGGAACAAACGAAGCGAACTTTGAAAGACAAAAAAATTAAATTAATATTCAACACGGTTTTCATAAACGAAGGTTTTACATACTCCAAAGTTGGTGCAAATAGGCTTTGCCTCAGTCGGCGAAGGCACGGTAGAAGACTAGCAGCAGCAGCATTGGTACGCGTCGTTGGGTGTGCTATCACACCACCATTGCCAAGTTGGTCTGTTTCTTGGTCTTTGACCAACGGGAGGCTACATGGCTGCCAGTTGTGGTACAGTGGCACTAGCTTGTTCAAGGTGGAAGCCATTAAGGCACTGATAGTGGCCACCCAACAGTCGTAGGCGCAGTTCTCGCCCACTGCGGGTTCCTGATGAGATGTAGATGAGCCTGGAGGAGTGGAAGGTCCAGGAACCGCAGAAGTTGCAGACTTCGCCTTTCGAAGTTGAAATTCGAACTCAAATAATTGTGTCACGGGTGTGGTGAAATGTATCCGAGTCTGAGATCAAAATGCCGGATTTCTCCGATTGTCAATAAGGCCATGAGGCTTGAGGGACTCCAGGCTCCTAGAACCAGCCTCACAATGGGGAGGGGCAACGCCTATGATCACTCGCGGCTGCTTAATAAGCGTACAGCCACTCAATTCATGGCAAGTGCGGATTTACTGCCATTGTACCGTATTACTGCTACATATTCACTTAATATAATG
>JAIUJM010000256.1:0-19958 GCA_026262225.1 Inosperma sp. D86
ATAAAAATTTCTAGCACACGATGCCCTTCAAAGCACCGTGTCACCATGCCAGCTTGAACCCACACTATGATCAATCCCTGCGTTGTTTCTGCATTTGCATCGATTAACGGACTGCTCTACATCAAGATCGCTCGATGGTCATTGTTCTAATTCCAGACCACCTCTTGGCTTCTGCACGGCGTATAATCAGAGGGGTTTGACTACAACTCTAAATAAATATCCCGTTCCTGTGCTTATAATTTTTCATAGCTAATTGCGTTGAAAGATCTTTGCAGTTCGAATGCTAGCGTCCATGTCGTGGTGATGGCGCAAGGGAAAGAATACGAGCGAGTAGGAATTCCAAAATCCAAATCGCGAGGTGGGTGCCGAGAGTGAAGAGGACGTGGATTTGCCCAATGGTACCAATTTTGCATCTGTACTAGAATTGGCATATATATAATCTGAAATAGTCCAGTCCCATAGTGGCGTCAAGATGACGGGCCCACGCTACGAAAATAGCAAGAAAGGGCAAGAAAAGGCTGGCCAGTTTAAATAACGTACGACCATAGAAAACTGATCAGGCCAAGTCGACTTTCCATGGCCTCATTGGGACTGGTGTCCATCAAGGCGAATATTGAATATGATGCCATCCTTATGCACGTAATGCTTGACGGGAGCAAGATGGTCAAGAGATCAACAGTTTCACAAAAGGAGGGGTAAAGTTTCACTCAGGAACCTATCGAAACATATCCTCGCTAGTCCAGGAGCGAGAACAGGTCTATGAGCATCATTCTGGTAAAGAGAGTATATCAAAAACGTTCAGCGACATTGAGAATAGTGACGAATGTGCTCACAGTGTATTTAATGTCATGATTCATTCGTGTAGAAACGCATTCGACATCCCGTGTTAGAGAAAGGCCTGTCTGAACCATTCACGAAGAGAGTGCAGATTCAAGCAATCTGAGGGTTTTTGCGTTGTTTCCTGGTGACCGTCAAGTTTTTAGACATGGGTAATGTTACTAACCCATGAAATTAAACTTCACACCACAACAATATCACACTTTTCATCAAGGCGAGGGGGGCCTACGAGATACTCTGAGAACAACGTGTACGGGAGCCATATCCTATCATCAAAACGCTGTGAATACTATTCTGTAAACGATCAACCTTAGAGACAAACGAAAGTATAATTGCCCAAGTCAAATACCAAAGTCCCAGAAGCGATCACAACGGTGTCGTCATGTTAGCGCCCACACCTGCTGCCACTCAAACTGGCAGAGTCGGTCTGACTACATATTTGGAAAAGCGGTATCTTGTGGTAAGTGTTGAATAAGGCTCGAAGTGATTGCTGCAGCCGCAGCGTACTGGCTCTCCAGGTGATCCCGACGAGAAGTATTCGTGGTTCCGTAAATGTAAATAAATTAACAACCTTGTGCTAGGATGGATAATTAGTCGGTTAGCGTAGAGCCAAGCAACGAACAGAACAATTTAAACATTTTCCGAATTCTGCTGCCGTCAGGCCAAATCGGTCACCAATACACCTTTTGATCACAACGTTCAAAGTCGCCCTTGTACTCTTCTTCAGTCCCAGACAGTAAAGCAAGAAAAAATGGGGCACCTTTCTAACGCATATAAGGCCAAAGTCACAGGATTCATCAAAACAGGTCAATAAATCACCTGGGTTACGTGAAGACATTAACCTTTTAAGCTGGACAGAACAAAGTTGTCAAGATCAAGAAATTCGAGGACGTCAACATAAAGCCCTGCTACGATCTTAATTAGGTGGCCGTTCTGTCTATTTCTGTGACGAAAGGAAACAGAGCGCATCGATGCATTCGGATGTCGTTACGTACATGTAATGCAGTGATTCAGAGAGTGTGTCTGAAGGATAAAAGGTGAGGGAAAAGTGTGTGATGATCCCCAGAAAAAATGTCCCCATATCCTACTTTCGAAGAGATGTTGGCTGGCATCTATCCATGTTGCCCAACATGCCATCCTTGTGACCTCTCTTTTAACCAAGGTACGAAAAACGCCTTTGCGATACAAAAGCAATATTGACTGAGACTAAGTCATAGTGTCCCCATTGACAAGCCTCTCGAAGCCCTCAACTGTAGAGGACAAGAACCGACCGGGGCCATCAGGAGCCATTGTTGGTGAAGGGGTATCAAATAACAAAAACAAAGGTAGAAAGTGCCTTTCAAATTTGCAGAAATAGGCTTACCATTAGATAGCCATGATAACACACCACCATTCGCCACACTCTCAATAAGGGACAAAAAGTTGGCCGCGTCTAGTGTTGCCGCAAAGTCGCAGTTGAAGTCGAGAGCAATGTTTGCTTGTATTTATTACATCTTGGTATCCTAAAAATACCATAATTTTTTTTGGCTTTTGTTATTTATCATTACTCATGTATTATTTACTTCTCCTCGTCTTGAAATATGGTGCTTTCATTTAAATCTATGTAACCAGAATCTATGTTTATTCGGCTCACGACTATTTTGGTGTATGGCAAACAGTGACACTTATTTGTAAGTACGTCCCTTTACTCAAACGATGTCTATTTAAATTAGTCTGTTCTTTCGCTCATTCTCTTGCGAACAGCTTCTCTCGATGATATTCTTTGTCTGCAACTCCCATCATGTATTCCGTTCCCAGTCAATCTAGACTAGGAGCTATTTTTGAAGACTCTTAGGCTTGTAGAGTTGGATCTACGTACCAATGGATTTGCCTGCGAATTGTGTATAGTGATGACCGGTGCAAAGCAAATTCCAATACTTGGCTTTCCGAGTTCGGTCCATTAATTTTGACACCGCAGCAAAGTGTGTAGCAAAACGGTGAATTTCTTTTGCTGAATTTAAACGATATGTCATAAAGTGATCATGGATCGTTATTTCAAGCCCAATGTTTCGATTTTACTTATATTCTCTTTTAGGAGCATAATGATATTCGACATCCCACCGTTGTTTCCTGTTCTACTTCAATACTTCCTTTCTAACAAATGCGTTCCAGCATGTTTTCTAAGCAAAGGTGCTGCTACCAACGCTTATCTATCTTGGCCTGATAATTCCTGAGTTAGCCGAGAGGAATTAATCGAGGCAACAATGACGATACCCACCGTGTTGGCTCTAACCGCAGAATATAGAAACCTTCATAACACCCTGTGTTCAATCGCTTTCCACCCCCAGAGCGTGATTCATAATAGAAACTTCATTGTGGCCAATTCGGTAGCAAGCAGGTTGTGGCTTTGTACTGTTTCTTCACTACGATGATAGTCGATCATCTCGGCAATTTTAATACAGACGGTACTAACCCAAGTATAAACCTTAAAAGTGAATATGCGATAATGGGGTGTCACATTATCCGTAAGAATTAATGCGCAACCTTCAAGCTTTCGAGTGGACCAACTGGATCAGTGGGAGTCCAACCAATATTATGATTTTCATCCTTTGAGTGCGTCATAGGAAATGGACTCTTGGGACGATAGGTAAGGGGGTCAACACCCTAAATCCTGTCAGTCAAAATTTGAACGACAAAAACTGACATACTGGACCTAAATCAGCTGTCAAAGTCTTAGTGTGATCAAGATCCTAGATAACATCCTCATGTTAACACCCATACCTACGGCCATTGGAATGACGGAATCGGTCCGACTAGATCTCGCGAAAGAAAAGGGGCATCGGCGCTTGAATAGCAAGGCCCCGAGGTAACCGTAGCAGGCAAGGTTAGTGCTGGTTCTCAGTTCGTGGTTCAGTCGATCATGAATGTAACTACCTTGTCCTAGGACTAGTAATAATTTGATCAGCGCAGATGCAAGCAAGGAGCAGAACAATTGACAACCATTCCGAATGCCGCTGCCATTAGGCCAAATCGGTCACCAACACGACTTTTTATTATGTTAAGCAGTTTGTCACCAAATAACGTTCAAGTTTGCCCTTGTACTTTCATTCAGTCTCGGACAGCATTGCAAAAAGAAAAAATAGGCACCTTTCTAACACATATGTGACCCAGGATCCATCAAAAGAGGTCCATAAATTGCCCGGTTTACGTGAAGACATTAACCTTTGGGACTGTGGAAAACAAGTTGTCATGACCAACAGATTCGAGAAAGTACCACTGTACGTCAACGTAATGCAACGGTGAGCCCTGCTGCGATCTTAATTGGGTGGCTGTTCTGTCAGTTTCTGTACTCAACGTGATGAAAGGAGACAGAACGTGCATTCGGATGTCATTACATACATGTAATGCAGTGAGGAAGAGTCTGAAGGATAAAAGGACAGGGTAATGAGTGTGATCATACCCCAGAAAAAAAATGTCTCCGTATCCAACCTTCGAAGAGATGCTGGCTGGCATCTATTCATGTTGCTCGACTACGGATACACCCGTAGATCTTTGTGACCTCAACCAAGGTACGAAAAACGCCTTTGCGATGCAAAAGCAATATTGACCAAGTCACAGTGTCCTCAATGACAAGCGTCTCGAACCCCTCAACGGTGGAGGACAAGAGCCAACCAGGGTCACCAACCACTGGCACTGGCAGTGAAGGGTTATCAAATAACAGAAACGAAGGTAGGAAGTGCCTTCAAATTTGCATGAGTAGGCTTACCATCAGACAGCCGTCATACCACACCATTTGCCGCATTCTCAATATGAGGGTGTGGCCGAAATAAAGCATACATCCCAACAGAGGAACCCAGGAACTACAAACCCAAGCCCCACAGGAGAGAGTCTCTCCCATAATGTTGAAAGGTAATCTTTACTTTCTCCACCCCTCAGACGACATTTAAGCCAATGATTCTAGCAACATGGCACATAATGCAGCTCAGTAAGTCTTCCTTGAAGAATACCATGGTATGAGAACTGACTAGAATGATGAGCTAGACTCGAACAACGCAGGAAAGCACAGAAAAAGGCAGTCAAAGTGCACTCACGCAAGAAGGGTGGAGGGGGAAATTCTGTGTTTATAAACAAGGATGATGAAGACATGGAATACCAATTAGGGAACAAAAGCTATTCTTAGTTTTCAACGTCATTTTATTTTTGCCTTGTACCTCCTCCTCGTTCAATAATGTTTTAACCGTTTGGGATGTTGGTTGCATTCCTTCGTTGTCCATTATTGAGAAACGAAGGCTCAACGATTGTCTTTTTAATCTGTCCATTAAGTTGGATCCACCATATTCACCGAACAACCGACGCTGAGTATAACAGCTGCCACTTTGGCAACAAGAACATGGTTGCTGACTCCGTTGCTTTAAGGAGCCTAGAGCCAATATAGGATGTTTAAACAACGATGAATTCGAACAAGGCAAGTTATTTTGTTCCGTTTGGCGATATTTCTTTTCTGCATCATCGACAGATGAACGAGGAAGTTTTGAGTTATGGATACATCTTTGTAGGAAGATCGAACCATACTCCCTCACTTTAAGTAGTGCATTCGGCTTTACTTCACCATTTGTTCAACAACTCACCAATCATATGTTTGCTTGGCTGACCCAACAACAATGTCGGTTTTCAATTCCACTTCCCAAGGACACGAATGCTAATATTCTACCTACAGCTGGTACCTATGCTGGACGAACTCTGTTCATTAATGGTTTCCCCAAGGCTTCTGGATTCAGCTTTCAAACACGGCTGTCATTTCCACTGTCCTTATTAACGATAATCAATATCTCGATTGTGTCTATGGGAATCGCGGCCATAGCCGATTCCTTCTTGAAAATTTCTCCAAACACTCTTCCTGACATGATTGCGGTGGGCCTACTGTTCAAGCGAGCACGGCACCAATGTTGGACTGTATTCTTTGGATGAAGGTGTGCTGGAACATTCACGAAGAAGAGGCGGAAGAATCGAGCAACTTCAAGTTAAGTGTTCTAATCTGTGTAAGGCAATGGTCAATAATCATATGAGTAGCGTTACCCGAGAATTTGAGTAATACTCGTAACTCAAAAGGCGGAAACTCATCACCAAAAATAACGAGATTCTTGTATGAACGCCAAAATCGGCATTTTCGACAGCATCGTATACTTATAATATGTGCATAGCAGTCACTTTGTAACGTAAGAAGTTGAAACTGGTTGGATAATATATGAATCTCGAAGTTGAATCTACTAAACGCAGGATGTGTATTTTCATTGGATCTAAAGACTTTCAGTATTCCGTCTGAGTTATGTCAGTCTGAGGGCAAAATAAAGAAAACACTCAAATCAGCTTTTGAACGTGCAAGTCTGGTAGCCGACCATCGATAAGACTGTGTGTGCCTGGGACTTTTATCCGAAGTCATTCACCGTATTATTCAAAATATAATAACCATTACTTACGACAGAAAGATTTTCATCACATCAACGCCGCGTTCCACTTATGATCAAAGGTAGTACTCATGGGCCAACCAGACCAGGAAGCGAGCTGTCAAAACGGACGTTATCAGTACAGTCTACCAAACCTACGGCTAGTCTTTGATTGTGTCGATGAGTGCTGAAGCCTTCGTCTGCTGACTCGGATTTACGGGTTGGGGTACGGTCAATGGTTTCACTTTCAAGGGTGCAATCACGACAACCATTTATCTTCTTGCCAAGGACGACATCTCGCTGATAGCAAATTTTCCAACAAATATTTTCTTTGAGAAAGAAATAAAACAAACACTGGAATTACTCCATCTTGGATCATCGCCAAGCCAACATTGAAGGACAACCAGAATCTGCGGGGACACAGGACATTGTCATACTGGAGCTTCGAGGCTGTGAGTGCTGTCCGATCTCAACGTCCCACAGCACTGACAGTGTGCAAAGTCAGATGACAAAAGTTCCAGTGATGGTTTCATCCTCATCCTCATGTTAGCGTCGTACCTTACCACCACTGAATCAGAACTGATTAGATCTCGGAACTGAAAAAGCGTGTCTTGATTTCTGTCGTAAGGCTCGAATAAGGTGAAAGTGACCACTTTCAGACGAGGATACTGGCTCCTCAAGTGGGGAGTGTTTGTGGTCCAGTCGATTGTGAATGGATTAACGACCTTGTCCCCCGATGAGTGATGAGTTGATTAGCGTAGAACAGAGCAACGGGGAGAAACAATTGAAAGCCCGTTCCGAGTTCCGCTGCCGATAGGCCAAAATTGGTCACCAGCACGACTCTTTTATTATGTTAAGCGGTTTGTCACTAAAAATCGTTCTAGGCTGTTCCTGTACGTTCGTTCAGTCTTAGACGGGCATTGCAGGGGAAAAAAATAGACACCTTTCCGAGATCTCCGCAGCCAAAGACGCAGGATTTATCAATCGGTCCATCCACGACCTTGCTGCTGACGTATTTGCTGTAGAAGCAAGTTGCCCATGATGATCCAGAGATCCGAGAAAACGGTATCACTGCACTACTGAACGTCAACATATCGAAATGGTGAGTCCTTGTGGAATCTTGGTCGTGAGGCTGTTCTGTACGTTTCTGTACTTATGATAAAAGAAGACACAGAATGCTCGACGCGTTCTCGAACTATTGGGGGTATGGAAACAGTAGACAATCCACCAGGAGTGAGCCGTAAAGGTAAGCAAAGCCTCCAGGTTTGGAAGAAAGGTGGAACTGACCATCAGATAGCTCACACCTCCAGGATACTACATCGACATTCACCATTGATACGAGGGCCTGGGGCCAGTGAAAAAACCAAAATACATCCCAATGTCAAGAAGCACGCGCGAAAGAATGGTAAGGGTCGGAGAACAAGTTATATTTATAGACCGGAAGGCCTCCGCCTACCAAACTTGGCACAAAGAGAGTCGGAGGAGTTAAATTGCCACCTATACCTTACTTGTTTAACCTTCCGTATCCTTATTTACTATGGCAAGCTGAAGGGCTGTCTTTGTGCTTGCCGTACGTCAAGTCCGATATGAAGAAGCCCCTGCTAACAGTTACTAAGACTGGGAATCCAATGGGAATGAGGCAAGATGACTTCGAACAACTCGACGCTTTATTCTTTGACCTCGTTTCTTTTCTGGAGGTACCGGCAGTGGACATGTCATTATCTGTAACACGAGTCCTAGGGTCTGTTTGGACCGTGATGGCCAGTCTTCGTGGCGCCAGATTTGCGACCGGTCAGATCTTGTAACATCTAAACTTGAAGCCGATTTTCAGGGTGCGTCATTTGTCTCGCACTCGTTTTATATGGTTGAATACTGAAGAACAGGGCGCGAGCAATAAACTTTTTCTCTAACTACAAAAAACTTCAGCTCCTACGACGAGAGACGACGAGCTCCTCTTGTGAGGAATACCCACCAAATTCTCAGCTTTCACGGTCACTCAGTCGTCTGCCTCTCGCAGTTCCGATCAGCTGCCGATCATTTAAGAGATGTGTCCGCCATTGGATTACCTACCACGGTGGCACGCTCCTTTTGCATGACGAAGTAGTCCTGTTTCGACCGGTGACACCTGACCGGAGAAAGACAACTTCAATCCTTGTGTCCCTCAGAGTTTCTTCAACTATCTTGACACTGCACCGGGGAGCGACCATCAATGAATTCTTTCGGTGAATTTATGATACGTCTTTCGAAGGTGGTTTCTCTGTCTTTATCTCAATCCTAATATTTTGACCATGTTACGTTTTAGAAGCATTTTACTTCTATTCCTTCTCGATATGAAACCCAAGGTCATTGGTAATCATCCTGATTAAGAACTCCCTTCCACTTTCGTTTTCGAGCCGGCCAGTTTAGATCATGCCATTGCCCAACAATCCTTCATCATCGTGACATTGATGAGCGCTCATTTCCAAGCAGAACTACCTCCTGCCTCCGTTCTACAAGTTGTACCAGGAAATTTGATTGCTAATCCTCCTCCTAAGTAATTTAAAGAGATGGAAACTTCTTATAACGTTCCTGTCAAGGTTCCTGTATGAACGCTGAAATTGACATTTAGTTTAGGGATGCGAATTGGCAACGTGTCCTTGGTACGATGATTTTGTTTTCCTTTGTATTGCACTTATATTCAGGGGTTTGTTTCAAGTTTTACATAGTCTCAACGTATCTCAGGTTCTTATTGAATGGCAATTGAATGATTTGATGGCGGCCCGGTACCCGCTTTGTGTGGAGTCTGAGCGCTTATCATCGGCAAGTAAACCGGATCAAAGCTAAGATTATATTATCAAAATCATGCTACCTCTACTACTATTCTAATGTAATATACTAATTATCTACTACTACGAGGGAAAAGGGATTGGTTCAAGTATGGATAAATATTGAGAAGATGTAAGGGAGACAGGTAAAAAGAACGGAAAGAAAAGAGCATGCGATAATTTGCAAAAGACGACAAGCTCCCTGTTCGGTCCTTACTAGACTCTTGGATCGTTTGGATAATCCTGTTTTAATTTTTGGATGGCTTGGAGAGCAGCTGCAGCTTTCGCAGCTTTTATGGTTGGGCCACGTCCTAAACCATACACTTGGTCTTCGACTAAGTAGACGGTAATTTAGCCGTGTAATCATCATTAAAGTACGTCTGCGCTTACTGAGGCAAGACCATTTATGAACAGCCTGATGAGTGCGTGGGTTTTCGGGGGGCTCGGTCTCTTTGTAGTCAACGGTCAACGATTTCCATTGACAAACATTGTTCACATGGTTGATAGGATCTAGTTGAAGACTGGCTTGTCAGTTCAGTTCTCAATCTACATGTACTATACATACCTTTGTTCGGTGACATTATTGGATTATGGGACTTGATACTAGTTGTGGGGGATGTTCTTAGTAGTTGAGGATGCCCGTCTCGTTGTCTTGTGAGCTTCCTAAATACCAGAATTCTGCACTGGATTATTTAATCAATGCCCAGTTTATCCACCCCTACAACGGAAATTTTTCGATCGATGAGTTCATAGTGTAGAGCAATTCCAAAAATTTATTAAAGTTGACACTGCAAAGAGCTCGAGCGAGTCCGGCGACCATGCGGTCAGGGAATTTGGGTTACCATAACGATGCAATGAAGTCTATTTTGCCCATCGCCAGAGGTTTTAGTAGCACATGAGATCAGACTGCCGACATTGTAGGATCTCTGGCCAATCTCACGCACACACAGCAGTTGTGGCACCAGTCATGTCGTAATTTCTGGTAGTCCCAAAGGTGATATTCAGTCCGATGATCATGAGGCGAGAACACGAAGTTTATGAACTGGTCATTGGTTGCATAGATGGTATGTTGGGCGAGTCTAGGAAGAGGGGCCAATATTGAGGTCGATAATGGAGTGGCTCCCTTTTTAGGCACATCAGCGGGCGCTAGTTGGTTGTTCCTTTGATCTATTGGATCTCCAGATCCGCTCCGCTCGTACCTCACTCTTCACAAATGGCCCGCTCTCTTCACGGTTGCTTCACGGTTTCTAAACAATCGGTTTTTGAATATATGCGCCGTGTGTCAACCTGTTACGGCGTCACAGATCGAACTCACTTCCCGCGATACCGTAGTTCCACCGTCTTCTCAGCCGCCCCTTAATCGCGCACCCCATCATTTTTTCTCACTGCTGCAGTCCATCGTCTGTGCGTTGACCAATGACCAAGGAATCTGTCACCCTTCTCGCCAAATTGTTCACCTTTGGGATGAGTTCCTTCCATCCTGTCTGTTGAATATATGCGTCTTCTCTTCGATAATATTGTATCGAGGTTAACGTTGTTACCACTGGCAGCGACTCCGAACATTTCCAACGCTTCAAGATCATAGCCTCGGCGATGATCGATGAGTCTTCGATCCTTTTTTTTTTTTTTCAACCTGATGATCACATTAATTTCTTTTTCGTCACGATGTGGAAACCATCGCCGATGCCCGAGCACCTCCTACATTGCCGCAATTGCACTTTATCAGCGCCTCGGAGCTCGTTTTTTCCTGTCCTGATTACCACGAACACTTCGACCTTTTACTCATCAAAGAGCCGTCTCGAGGAAGTCACTTTGACACTTCCTCATCCACCCCTGGACGATGCCACACTCATTACAATCTCTGCCTGCCGAGCTCCAAGCTTCACACCGTGAAAACAAATTTATGGTGCTGACCCTAAATTCTGAGGTTGACGTTCAAACCTTTCATTGACTGAGATTGGAGGAATTTCAGACTCGTAAGATGGTTACTCGTATACCGACAAATTAATGATTGACGTTCATTAGCGACCACTCGATTGTTCCGATTTCGGAGTTCTCAAGTCCAATAAATCAAGCCTTCATCTTAAGCCCATCGTCTATAAGTACGTTTTCTAATTGATAGTGTTTATGTCTGTCTTCTATATCTCGTATGGCACATATTCTGAATTCTCGTTTCCGAATCGTAAAACACTGTATACACGAGTCAGGCTTTCACTACATCCAAATTCTCATGGAATTTCTTTTCGAATCCACACCCCAGCCTATATCCACGTTCCTGTACCAGAAGCTCCAAAATTATCGACATTGGCTTGAATAAAAGTCGGTCAGTCACGAATATGGTAGATTTCTGGTGTACTTACTTTTGAACTATGAATAACAGTAAATCAACCATTCAATTGTATATGAAAAAATCACTCACAACGGCAGTAATCATTTCGTCGGTGTAGAATTCGACTACAGTACGACCAATCTGGCCGGCAACGTTGCTGGGATACTGCTGAAGCCAAAATTTATTATTGCCCGTCGGAGGAGTTTCTTGCGGTCGAATGAAGAGTGTTCCAGGCGCATCCGTGAGATCACGGATTACGGCTATGCAAGATTAAACATAATAGAAACCGAATCGTAGTAAACTACTCACTGCCTGGTATCTCAAAGGTCCATGTCGAATTGTTTTGGGTCCCACCAGACAAAGTGATGGTAAAGGACGTGGTCGAGGTGGTGATCGTAATGTTCCCAGAGATGTCTAAGGGACGAATCTCAGGTCTGTCTTTTAAAGAACTCGAAATAGTCGCAGGAAGATGGTTCAAGTCATGGTTGACTAGCAAACTGAGGATGTAAGAGGAGGCGACGTGTTTATCGAGCGAAGCAAGCATCGTTGAAGCCGTCGTTGTAGGGTTACAAGTAGCTGGACAGTAAACATGAAAAGTTGGAACTTATATATGTTCTGACTGTGATGCGACCGTATCTGTGGTTCTTACTGCAAACCCCAGGATTCGGCCGTAAGTGAAAACCGATCGTGGCTTCAAGAGAGTCGTCTTGGTTCTGGAAAGTCATCTGGCCTCTATTGTACCTGGACAAGTCTGCGATTGGCGGGATTATCTTCTAAATATGGATTGCAGATAGACACGGGAATTGTCTTGGAGTCCAAGTTTAAGACTTCTAGGCCTACATCCCTACTGGCGTTAGTGCATGATTTTGAAGCGAACATCGTGGTCGTACCTAGATTGCGTGATGTTCGATAGGAATTTCCTCGATGCTACATTGAATACTCTCGACAGTCGAGCTCCCATAACTGAGGCCAGACCAACGTTCTTCATGACCATTGACCGCCTGTTGGGGGAGGTTCAAAGCAATGATTATCGCGATGTCTGCAATTTACAACATATTGGTGCGACCAATTAAAATCCATCGTCGTCATGCAGTTGAGAAAATGCAACGTCAAGCCCTAATTGAAAGAGATGGAGCAGGATGTAGAGCACGTTTCAAAGGGAAATTCCTTGGGGGTCAGGGCGATCCAGTTCGAATGGAATTTCTGGGGTAGTTATTCCAGAAAGGGTTCATTAAGGACGAACTCTCGATTCAATTCACTGGTGTGGTACACGATTTGGATCATGATCACAACAGTGCCTGACATTGTGTGAAGCAAGACGTGAAGAGGTCGCTTAAAATCGATTGATCCAAGCATTTCTAAAAAGCTGTTTCAATCCCGGTGAACAGATGTAATATGAGTATCACTACTTACATGGAATTCACAAGTGCAGGGACTTCTTTTAGTACTTCTTTCACGTTCCAAAGGTAGAGCTAAAACAAAGTAATTTCGCTCAAGGCTTCCTTGCGTCGGCCGGAACTCCAACGGCCTTTCCACGAATGAACGGTAGGAAGTTTCTTGGCGAGAAAGTAGGAACAGAATAAGGAACCTAACAATTAAATTCTTTCAACCTAATCCGACTTGCAAGACGCATAACAATAGGGAGTCCGTCACATTAGCCATGACATCGCTAAGGATCGATAACGATTATAGGAGACCTATGCGGCCGCTGTGGAACATTTCACTACCTTCGAAAATACGATTGGTAATGTTTCTCGCCTAGATAAGTGTCGCTAGAGCCTTGAAAGAAAAAAGCTTTTATGACAGTGGACCTGGGCCTTTGCCAATATCCATCAAACACGGCATATCTTCTTAGTTGGGGAGGGGACCTGGGGTCGTTTAGAAAAGTGACAAATGGGACATTTGAATTTTGACTCGCCGCTTTCGTACTCCAGCTTCCGAAGGATCCGGGACTCCCAGGTCCCTGCCTTAACCTCCCCGAGTTGCTAGTCTCCATCGGTGACCGGTGACCCTGTCACTCTCCATAATTTTACTGGAACCCATTCATTGCGCTATGTTAAGGATTCCAGATTCGATAATCGATCTTTAAATTTCTTGTTGGTGCAAATAAGCAGTTGGCATACATCGCTCGAAATTGGCCGCAGCACTTGGCTATGTTATTGAAAAGTATAAACTGTGACGCATGACGCCCAGCTCAGCTGCTTTTTCTGAGTCCTAGGACAAGCTATTTGCGTTCCTGCATGTTGCTTCACGTCCTCCGTCTCCGACTGATCCGACACACTTACAAGGACATTGACCTTTAAAAGAAGTGCCTTACCCTCGCTTCTTATTATTCTTTTATATTTCACCGCCGCAACACTTCCATGTATGTAATGGTCTCCTCATGTATAAACGGCCTCTATATCTCCTTTCAACACTGGTCTTACCGGAGCGCGTACTTTCGTGTTACATTGACATCCCGTGGTACTTTCTCGCTATTCGATGTACAATGTGGCCTACCGTGCATACTACCGTGGCATGGCAAAGTAGTGCCACGGTAAAATCTGTAGGCCCGGTGTCAAGTCGATTATTGGATTGGCAGCAGACATCGGGAGGACAGCGAGGAACCAATTTAGGGTGCGGCCGCATCGTGAAGATGGTCAATGGAGTTGCTGAAAGAATGAACCATGAAATATCGAGTTATCATGAAGGGAGGGCCGAATTCCAGGAGCACGATGTTGGGTAAATGTGCGAAGAGAAGAATTAGAGACTCTGAAGCTGCAAGCCTACGAGAGAGATAACACATGATTTCCTTGCACAAGCGAACGTGGTCCCAATTCAGCCGGAAATCGACATCATAGAAAAAGCCGAAGGTGCAGTGAAGGGAATGATACTTAGCTCGTCAGCCGCAGAGATGAAGAATCCAGAGGTTTGCAGACATAAGCGTTGGTGAGAAGAGAGTATCGGAGGACATGCTTAGGCTTTATTTGGGATCATGGCTACAATGAAACTTCACTTGCTAAACATGTAAATACTCATGCTCGAGTGCCCTCATTCAAGGAATACCCGCTAGAAGACGCGTCCTGCAAACAGCGGCGCGGAGCTTGAGATATCTTGGATCCGGAAGTGGGTGGTTCGTTGTCGTCGTAAAGGTAACGATGTTGAAGGGAGGTGAACTTAATGCCTGTACCTTCGGATTTGAGGTGCAAATCCAATACGTGTGTTCTGTATTCTACATGAGGTGAGTTATTATTGCACAGACTCTACAATGCCACAGTACTCACCGGAATTGCCTCGAACCATAGGTTCAACTGGTCAAATTCGTCGTGTATGCCCGTGGTGAGGGTCAGCCCATTAGAGAGACTATGACAATCAGAGCCATTGAGCTCATCTAAGACACAAATCTGGCTATATCCGAGGACGAGAGCCCAGGCGTTTCCGGCATAATGGGTCTGTATTCAAATTCAGATCTCAGCGAATGGCGATCAGAACAACAAAAGAAACAAACTTTGTGATGATCAGGCTGCTCTGGCTGAAGATTCTGGCTTGTGGAAGGAGGAAAAATATGGCAAAAATTGGTCGAAATATGCTCCGCTCCACGAGGTATACAATTAGGTGGTAAAACTCGATAAGCCTTGGAATCAATGGCAGCGGTAGCCATACAGCGAAAATTGTCACGTTGAAGAGCCTTCAAAAGAAATGAGCCTTGAATTTTGTTGTATAAGCCAACTCACCGCTTTTTTTGCAGATCTGTGACTAGCTGGAGGTGAATCAAGCGTGAACGAGAAAAAATCTCTTTGCTCATCGAAAGTGCGATCACTGGGATGAGAGGATGGCTCCGGAATTTGACTTTTGTCCTTTCGGACTAGCAGGACAATGAGAAACGTTGATAAGCTCAGATAATGACTCACATAAGCGAAACAAATGATCAATGTAGAACTGGGCGAGTCGGTTCATTTGAGCCGTGTCACGACATCGCAAAATATCATCCGAAATAGAGTTTCTGCCAGCAGCAGTGGGGGCTTCGATGATAAGATAACCAAGGCAGCGAGCGTACATGAGAAGTTGTGCATTCTCGCCAGCCTCAGCCTGGATCTGGAGACAGAGCTCATAGGCAGCGTGCGGGTTTGAGTCTTGTGGATATGGGTTTGTAGGAAGCGGTTGACATCGAGGAAATGGAGCAGGAGGGGCGATGATATCCTGAGTGAAACGTATCAGCAGACGATGCTGGGAGCTCGTCGGAACTCTCACAATTATCCAAACCAGCCATTCCACTCTGGGATAACCTGGAATCCAGGCGAACCAGGGCCTAAAAGCGAGAAATTTAATGGCAATGAGATCTAAAAGCGTCATTGTCAATACTAGAAATGGGTAGACCTGGAGGTTGACCCACTTCGTCTCTGTTTTTGAAAGACGCGATTCACTTGGGGAGCGAATGTCAGCCTCACCAGGTAACTCTAAGGCGAAAAGGGAAAGGTAGACTTGGTCATGTGCATGAACTTTTATCCGTAGTCACTGAAACGACCTTTACAGTACTTGAGAGTAGCATGATTGTCAATAGCGGGATGCCCCATTTAAACTGGCCGTGTTAAGTATGATGTATTTGATGACACTGGTAAACTTCCAGTTCTGTTACGATAGCCTTAGAGAGAATGAATAGTCCCCTGCATGGCAAACGGAGAAGAAGAATGTAACACTGAATCCAGCCAAATCCAGATCGGCAGTGAGGAGATTATACATCAGCAACAGACCTCGAAGGACCAGCAGGGCTAGTGTAGATGATTCTTATGATAAATAAGAGCGTAGAAAAAGAGCGAAGCCCACCATTGTGTTGAAACATCAGGTCAAACATATACAAACAGAAAGGAAAGTACTTCATGACTTCCAGCACTTTCCTGTCTCGAATGTTGATGGTAATGCTTTTCGACTTTATTGCCACCAGATCCTGCGTTTTGAGAGCCTGGTTCACTCGAATTCCTGGTTATCGCACAACGGAACAGCTAGTTGGGATAATTGTGGTAAGAGATCTGACAAGCCCCAGCATCGTCTGTTGATACTTTATGCTGCAGAATGCAATTGCCCCTCCTGATCCATTTCCTGAGAGTCAACCGCTTCCCACAAACCCATATCCACAAGACTCAAACCTGCACGCTGCCTATGAGCACTGTCTCCAGATCCAGGCTGAGGCTGGCGAGAACACACAACTTCTCATGTACGCTCGCTGCCTTGGTTATCTTATCATCGAAGCCCCCACTGCTACAGGCAGAAACTATATTTCGGATGAAATCTTGCAGTGTCATGGTGACAGGATTCGAATGAACCGTCTCGCCCAGCTCTACATTGATCATTTGTTTCGCTTTTGTGAGTCATTATGGTTGAACAGTGGCTCACTCATTTTTATTGCTATGTAAGTGGACAAAAACGAACCAGAAACATGCAGCAATTCCTCATTTGAAGAGGAAAAGTTTGGTTTCTCATCGACAGTTGATCCATCCCCGACCAATCACACAGCTGCGAAAGAAGCGGTGAGTTGGCTTATGCTTATACCAAATTCAAAGCTTAAGGGCTCATATCTGAAGGCTCTTCAGCGTGATAATTTTTGCTGTATGGTTACCGGTGGTCTTGATATAAGCTATTATCGAAGCCTACCACGCGATGGCCAAATTGCAAATGCCGACAAAATGCTGATGCCTACCAATTTTTGCTATGTTTTCCCCCCTTCAATGCTAGATCAAGCTGGTCATTCCAAGGTTTATTTCGTTTTATATATGCTGATTTTGCTCCATTGAGATCTTGGAACGTATAGACCGATGATCTAGGAAATGTTTCGACCATCATCCTCAATTATGGTGGGATTGACGTCCTTGATGAGCTCAACGGCTCAGATTTTTATAAGCTCTCTAATGGGCTGACCTTGAATGTCGATCTAATTCCCGAATTCGACCAATTGTGCCTATGGTTCGAGGCAATTCCGGTGAGTGTTGGATTGTAGAGAATATGTCCTAGCCTACTTGATTTTGATCATACAGAACACCACACACATATATAGAGTTTGCACCTACCGGCCGGGTTGCCCAAGCTTGAAGTGCCTTATTACTGGCATCGTCACTTTTGCCACGACGACGAATCTCCCACTTCCAGATCCAAGATATCTCAAGCTCCACGCGGCCGTTTGCAGAGCGGGCCATTTGTCAGGAGTTGCTCGGTATTTGTTCGAGGACAGCCTTGAAGAAGAGGAGAGAAGTATTTTGGCTCAGGCCCTTTTCGTATAATTTGTGACAAATGTGGAGACTGTTAAAATGTATTTGGATTAGGCAGCTGGTGTATATTATAATGAAGCTGCTAAACAGAATGTGTTCCTTTTCGTCTTACATATCATCGATATTGCATTCCGAAACGGGAGGCTCACTTTGCATCAAAGTTGTTTTGCATGCAATTTCCCCTAAGCATCGATGCATCATCCCGCACCAGGGATGTCTTGGGTAGACCCGCCAAGGACGGTGGGGTATAATTCTGTTGTGAAGCAGATAACGAATGTGTGAAAAGTTGGCAGACACAAGCTCATAGACTTACTGGGGTCCTCACGTCTCGACAAACACTCAGGATTCAGAGAAACTATGTGTGCAACTCAAAGACACTCTTCTTTTAGTCCAATCGTTATCTACAAACCTTTTTGTTGTCGCTACGATGACAGAAGACACCAAAATTCTATTTATCATGGTCACGAATTCGAACCCGGTGACTCGGTCTCGTATGTGTTTGCCTCAGCGGTAATTGAAGCAAACTCCTTCTGGAATACTTTCTCGATTTCGCTATCAACCAGTGGATAGAAGCCGTTTCTATCAGCCTTGGCCTTGATTTGCTCTTCCCGCATATTCATGAGCCGTAAAGTTTCGACGGCACCGATTACCACCATTTCCCTTTCAGAGATGTTCTCTTCTCTTTCGACTAGCGACCTGTACCCATCTCTTATCCACTTCTCTACGAAGAAACTTTGTCCCAGTTGGATCATTTTAGTCGGATTCGGGCCCATCCAGCTATTGCGCCATATTGATTCCAAACACCGACTCGCTTCTTTGCGCAGAAGGGAGCATCGGAACTTTGTCGAAAGTTTCAAAATCGTAAGCCATCTGGACTCTGTTACCGTGGTCTGTTGCTTCAGAGGAGTGTTATCCAAAAAAATACTATCCCTGCTCATAACATTATCATGATTCCGACACTTGCGTGTAGTTCCATTGACATTGACACTCACACCTGAGATTTGAATGTGGGATACACCATACATAAAAATATTTCAAATTCTGCGGCTCCGATATCATGGAGGATGATAGGATTATCCTCACTTGACCCTGGTTTCATCAGGATCTGCAATGTTTGAGACAATGCGGCGAGAGGTTGGCGTGGTATTTTGAACATAGTATTCTCAACCTAAACATGAGTTGTGGATTCAATCAACAAATCCTGAGTGGCGATGCTTAGAAGGGGACTAACCTCAATGAACGCGAAGTCCCATTCCAAAAAATACCTTTCATGTCGCTCCACTGCATTAGAAGATGATTTTGGATTTGATCCATCCAACGAAGAGTCTAAAGTTGATGTGGCCATGAGCTTTGAGGATGGTTCGGAAGCTAGATGGTGGCACTGATAAGAAAGACAAATAAGCGCCCATTGATCGGAAGGTCTTACTGACGTCAAAATCACGCCTCTGAATCTTTTCATAACATGATCCGGCTACTCTGATTTTCTGTATTCTAACTTGAAGTATTCATTCAAAAATTTGATAATATTCTCTCAAAATGCGGATCAGGTTTGGGCATTTCGCATCTCTGAACAAGCGCGAAAAATTATAGCCCTCGAGGCCTCCCGTCTTATCTTTTTGGTATCATTGTCCTGCCGCTTATGATTAAATATAAAAACGACTTGCCAGTGACCCGCCTCCTAACCAGGGTTGCATAGCGCAACTTGTTTTTAATCCTCTCGATCGGTGCTGACAACTTTTATTCTCAATACCTTACTATCGAAACCATTTATTTTGATAAATCCTGCACATACTAGAGGCAATGCTCATGTACTCCCAATAGATATCACTGGTGCTATCTTCATGAACTAGGCGAACGTTTTGTTCCGTTAAAATACCTCCTAGCCCTTGTTCCGCTGCTGTAAAAATATATTCTCAGTAGAAGTCCTTTCGTGATCGTACAGAAAATGTATCGGATAAACTAGAGATTGTCCATGTTCAGATTATACAGAAAGAGTCAAAGGAACGGTAAGCTTGGGCTCCCCCATTGTCAAGATGGACCTTGAAACCTCAAAGGGTCATGGAGATCGATTCAAACGCTGTCGCTTTGAAAGGGTACTTGGCTTTGGACGTAAACCCGATTTGCGTCGACGAGAATGTTTCGGAACACTAGTAGGTTGCTAGAATTTTGATGAGCACATTGCTGGGCTGTAGGACGGCGAAATTACCTCGCTGTGTCTACTTTTAAATTTGTTGGCGGTGGTTCCTAGTAATTGTCTTGCTTGCTTCTTCGGGTCCTTTGGAACACAGCTTCGAAGGTAGTTTGGGGTAGTACGATGTGCTATGTG
>JAIUJM010000257.1:0-19924 GCA_026262225.1 Inosperma sp. D86
GGTCGTTGTCGTAGCCCACGAGGATCGATGGGTAACTGCAAGACGAATCGATGTGTAGAGAGACAACGCCATGCGCAATGTTGGGGTCATAGCCCTCCGTCGAGGTGCAGATAGGGTTCTCGATAACGATCTCTTGAGCATTCTGGCCCGAAGCCAGGGGCCGAACAAAGTCAAAACCAGTCCAGACACGAATTTGTCCGCTCTTGAATACACCGACAACATAGCAATGAAGCGCAGACCCAGCGACCTTGATGCATGGATCTGGGATGACCGAATCCAAAATCTGCTGAGAAGTCCAAACACATGTCGCGTCCTTCGCATCCCAAACTTTAAGTCTAGCATCTGTCCCTCCAGTAACCACCCAGCCTGATTGTGCATCAAGCCAAACGGCATCAACCACAGCACCCTGATGTTCATCTGCCACGATACATCTCTTGACCTCTGCTGTACTGCGTCTGCCACCAGTTTCCATGGCCTTGGGGACGTTCAGGAAGAGCACATCTCCTGCACGAGAGCCCCAAGTGATCTTGGCGGTTCCTCCGTCAGCTGCCATCCCACAAGCGGATATATTTGGTGTAAACTCGGCGTTGGGATTCCCAATACCGAGACCTGTGCGGGTTCCCGAGGCATCTAGGTAACCCGAGAGAATTTTGCCACTGAGAGGGAAGGAACGAGATACGATTCCATATTCGAGAGAGGATGTGAGGAGGCCATTTGATGGCATGAGGAGCATACCCGACATTGGAGAGTGAACTGGGACGTGTGACGTCGTGGTGGACCTGGAACGTTCCCAGCGTCTATGAAGAGTTCGTCAGAATCGAAACCGAAAGGCAACCTAAAGGTTATGCTCACCTCCTGAACTTGTAACGAACGATAAATTCGTTGCGCCAGGAACTTTCTGTAGTTCTTAATAAAAGACATTTTTCTTCGTTAACATCGGTTTCAGGACTTATGCCCATGAATTGACAGATGAACGCTCGTCGCCACGTATTATCATCCTTTACGTGTTGGTTGAGGTGCCTATTGACTTGAGCAATGGTAAGCAAGCTAAGAGGATCGAGGTAGGACGTGATTCCTGTAAGAGTTTCGACTGGCACTTCGATGAGAATTGGGAAACGAATGTTACGGCGGTGTTGAATTCCATGTTGGGTGTTTTGTTTCTGAGTAACGTTTGAATTGGATTTCTGGGATCGAATGTGATTTATGGAAAATCCTGTGGGCTTATTTAGCATAAAACAGTTGCTGAAAGACGCTTGATATGTCGGGCGCAGACACAGACGATCTCTGAGCTGCGAGTCAGTTGCTTCGTGGTGGTCAACGTTCAACAAGGAACAACGCAAATTTTGATCTTATGTAATACACTTGACTCGAATCCGCCTTCTTGACTGAACAAGTTCTAATCCCTCCCCAGAATACTCTTCGACCTCCAGCTCATATAATTCAATCTGCCCTACAAACTCTTTTCGGTTCCACTCACACTCAAACTCCCTCCCACCAACCAACTCAAACACCTCAACAGATTCCTTCCCAAATGTCCCATATAAACTTCCCACAACTAACACCATGTTGTACGGCCCACAAGGTAGGAGATCGACGACTTCCTTCCTAACCTTCTGGCCTCGGTCCTTCAACGTGTGTGAAATCCAATTAATGTCCTCCAAATCGCTTATCCTTTTGGCATCTCCCCTTAAACCATCAGGACGGAGGTAATGGGAGAGCACCTTCGAGCCTAACAAAACGTCCAAATCAGGGACCTTGATACAATCGATCTCCAATGTGAAGGGCTTGGTAGTTTCGAAGTCAAGTCGCTCTACCATCACAACTAACATATCAGCCGTCTTGATCCATTTCTGCTTGTTTTCTTCGAGTATCACCTTCAGGAAAGCAGAGAAGTCGTCCGAAGTACCAGGGGGGACAAGCAGGTCAATGTCATTGGTAATTCGTCGTGAACCGTGTAATAGGAGAGAAGACCCGCCAATGAGGATATAGGGATGTGAGGTTTTCTCCATGAGGGTCCTCAAAATGTTCTTGATTATGACCCTCACTGATTCTGCGTTGCCGTCCATTGCTGAGGTCGGAGAGGAACCTTACATACAGGCCGCTTCCGATCCGGGCGTTTGACTCAACGATCGGCTTGTGCCGTCAGCCTGTGCAAAGGTGGGGTGTCCCTTCCTGTTGATAATTCTACAAAAAGCTCATTTACTCTCAGAAGTGAACGGGAATATGGCAACATATTTACACTTTGTCTTTGGCCCTACTGTCTGACATCCGGGAACTTTTCGATAGGCACCCAAACCAAGGCTTCCCCGACCTTCAAAATGCCCTTATGTCTAGAGCTCGAAATCTTTCGACTATATTGCAACCTTCTAGCGGAGGGGGAATGATTCAAGATAAACATATTAGCCAGCGAAACATGCTACATCGTATGGAATAGCGGTAATCGGGTTTTAGTTTCCTTCTCGACTGAACCAGCTCTACTCTCTCCGAGATACTCCTCGACCTTCAACTCATATAATTGAGTCTGCCCAACAAATTCTTTTTAACTTCTCTTCCACGACCAACTCAAACAAGTCCTCGTGTATATAGGAATATTTCTGGTAGAACATGTTGACAACTTCTCCCATATCGACTGCTGTATTGTTCAACTTCTTCTCCTTCCTTCGTCGTTTCCTTCCTTCGCAAGGCATCAGCGCGCCAGTGGGAGAAATGAAGCCCCCTTTCAATCAAGTGTACGCCGCGTGCGTGGGTCACAAAATTGGACTTGGTGGTCCATGGCCGCCATCACTACCACAGCAACACCCCAACCAAGGACTCCGTCCAGTCCCTTTGCAAACTCGGTGGTAGTCTCGATGTTACCCTTGCTTCATGAAGCCTTCATCTCTAACATAATCTCCTTGTACGTCGTCGCTTTCATCGCCCACATTGCTATCCGAGTCTTCATTGCCGTATCTGAACAAGCTGTGATAGGCTATGATCTCCTTATCGTCAATTGGCTAGGTGGCTTGAACGTGTGCCTTCCTTCTGAAGGGGGTAGTTCGATATGGCTTCACTTCTGCGAATACAAGGGGAACTAGGCGATTGGCTGACACAGGATGCTTGCAAATGAGGAAGCGACCTACAAAGGTTAGAGGGGTTCAGCTCCAGATCGTTGATCAGGTCGATATGCGGCAGTGTTAACTCCCTTTTTGGCTAGATTTTTCCTCTGTTTTCTTGAAATCCTCACACCAACTCGACGGTTCCCGATATCTGTCAGAAAAGGTCAGTAGTCGGTAATACACTTCTATTATAATCCAGACCAACAAGTCACAGCGAAGCAGATGGAAGTGATGTAAGCAGTGAACTTTATTCCTCCGCATTGGCGCCGTACTTAGTAACTTTCAATCATCATTTTGTCGGCTTCAGACCACCTTCCCAGACGATACCAGTTCTCCCAGAGATAAGTCCAAACTTCTGGTAAGTTCTTTACACCGCATGAATACATCTGCTGGACAGCCCATTGATGAATAGCTCCATGCGACGAGGGGCATAGCCCGTCGGAATCAATATTAATGGGTGGACACAATAATGCTTTATAGCTCTCACAATACAAGACTACACAGAAGGTACGACGCTTTCCATTGGAATATTCTTTATCACCACTGTCGTCGTTCCTAGTCCTTCTCGCTGCTGGCATTCGGACAATGAGTTGAGACTGAGTGTCAAATATCACTAGATCTTGGGTTGGAGGAAGGCGTATTTTTGGGTATTGCAAAGTCTTCTGTTGGCCTTGCCTTTTTGTCTTTCCGGTGCAAGTTTTCGTCCGTCGCATGCTATGCATCAGGGTCCTTGAGCAACGGCATGTGTAGCACCTGCTGCCAATGGGAGAAGGGTGCTATATTTAAAGTAATTGACGTGTGAACGAACAGACGAACTGTGAACTATAGAGCAGCCCTTATGGAAATGAACATGCCTTCTTGTTTTCATGGTGTGCAGGTATGCACTGAATTCATGTGAGATGGATCTTGTCCTGGTGGTTTATTATTATAACCTGAATACATGTTGCCGCAGCATGCAGTTAGAAGCACAATGTGGTCGCACAGTATAATAGGAGGATCTATTCCGCCCATTCTTTGACCACTCACTACTTACGATGTTTGGTGTAGTGAATCGGTAAGTCAATTCTTCTGCATAATGGCGTGCGTTGCACGGGAGGGTATTGTCAAGGCTGAGAATGAATTTCGGAAACAGTACTTAGTAGATACATTGAATCGAAGTTTGTCTAGTCGAAGGGTCCAATAAAAACGTGTAAGGAACCATAATAGTACTCAAGCATAAATATCATCATGGTCTACGACCTGAGTGCTTCCGACAGAGGCCGGAGTTTTCTGAGCGCTGCTCCTCAGACGCTTGGATACAGGAACTTCGCGACCATCGCCATCGGCGGTCTCGTCAGTCAAATGGGGCAAGGGCTTGGGAGTGGGAGTGGAAGGCTGGGATAGAACCTGAGAGCCGGCAGCCTGCTTGAAAGGACTTGGCGAGCTTCCAGGGGACTTGCGCTTGTAGGCAAAGCCCAATCTGGCAGGGGTCTTGTCGAGGGTGTTGGGAATGTTGCTGTTCTTTGGATTTTCAGGTGCTGTCTGCTGGGTGCCAAGGAATGTGATGTTGTGAACGGTTACACAAAACCGCTCAACCTTTGTGCCGAGCTCTGTGCTGGAAGGAGATGGAGCAAGGATGACCTCGTCAAGCAAGCCAGAGACGGTCACAAAACGGCTGTTGTAAGGGACCGGTCGACCAGCAGACTTGTACCGAGGTGAGTCGGGAATATAGCAGAGGAAGGGGGCAATAGGTTTGGTCTTTAACACGGTGGTCCACTGCTCGACATCAAGGCTGAACATGGCAGCAACATTGTCACGGTTGAAAGCGACGCCAGAGAGATGAACATAGGGCTGCTGGTAGAGGTCGACAGGAGGGATCAAGATGGCAGCGTTGTCGGTGCCGTCGTCATCAGGAACGGGGCCATATGGAACAAACTGCATTGATAAAATCAGCTCCTTAGCAACCACTCAGACCGGATCAGACTTACCCACTGCAAATCACCCACAAAGTCATAGTCGTTCCGACCAACAACAGACGCCGCATTGGAGGGCATGAGCGTGAACTGGAGAAGGGTGAGAAAGCTGGAGGGCCAAACAGAAACCGATGGAACGTACAGTTGCCTCAATGAAATATGCATAGCCCTTATTGCCGAGTGGGAAGCGGTGGTCAGTGTTGTTGAAATAGTGAAGGCATCCATAGAGGGCCGTCTTCTTGCAAGAGCCAAGATAGAGTGTCACGTCAAGAAGAGAGGCCCGGCCTCGAGAGTCAGAAACAGGACGGCAGTTTCCCAGAATGGCAACAGCGGTGATGGTGGAGAGACCGTTTCGAGTGGAGCTCTGAGTAGACATGATGAAAGGAAGCTAGGGGACATTCTTCATGACAGATAGTAGGCCATCTTATACCTTTCAGAGGTGGCTGACATGGCCTCCTTCCAGCTACTACTACTATCACATAATATTCGAAGAGGCTGACACTGTACATTGATTAAATTAGAATTTCATCATATACAACGTTTGGAATTACAGGATCCACGGTGCTGTTAGGAAGGAGACCTTTACATTCTGGCTTGCGGTAGCCCGTGAGAGAGCAGCATGAAGCTGGCCATTTGACCTGTGCACTGCACAGGCGAGAAATATATAAGTCCACTGTAAGCAATCAAGCTCACAGATTTCTTGTAAAGAGGCAAGTAAACAATATTAAATTAGAACTTCGTCATAAACTACATTGGAAGTTATTGGATCTAAATTATCGGTTGGTAGAAGTATTTTAACGTTCTCGCTTGTCGTCGCTCGGGAAAGAGCAACATAGAGTTGGCCATGTGCAAACACAGGAGTCTCAAGATGGATGCCAACATATTTTGCTGATTGACCCTGGGCCTTGTTAATACTAAGAGCAAAGGCAAGGCGTACAGGAAACTGATGACGTTTGAGTTGGAATGTGAGGTCAGTGGTGCCGGTTGGAATAAGGGAAATCCGGGGGATAAGCGCAATCTCGCCATCATGCTCGCCTCCAAGCAGGCGCGTCTCGAGGACTCGATCACCCATTCGAGTAACTATCATGCGAGTGCCATTGCAGAGGCCGCGAGCAGGATCCAAGTTACGGAGGAGGATTACTGGACAGCCGATCTTGAGATTGAGCTCACCAGGAGGCAGACTGGAAGAGGTGATTGAACGAAGAACCTCAACTGCAATCGGTTCAGCATCATCAGGGTCTGCCCCCAATTCCTGAACGATCTTGTCCACACTGAAGTACTGCCGGACAGGTCCCATCATCTGGTCCAAAATGGCTTCGTTGAGACCGGCCACACTCGCATTGCGGGGAGCAAGGATCATGCGGTTCAGAAAATAGTCTGCAGGAGGAGGGGGATCTGTGTGGATTCCTTGGGAGTTGATTAGCAAGGAAGCAATAATGAAAGAGAGCAAAAAAGAGGGCCCACCTGGATAAATAGACTCAATGAGGCTATTAACATTGGGGACACGCATATGAGCAGGTAGAAGGACCTGATTTGTTCCAGGCACAAAATTGCGGCCATGGCCCAACTCCAACAGCCACCTTGCAAACTCCTGCACATTAGAATGGGTCGCATCCAGTCGCATGTTCTTCTGGAGACGGAGGATTTCAATCTCTTGCCAAAGGGGTGACCGTGGAACAGTTGCGTTCACAATATCGAGCCGAGAGCCCCTTGGCACAACAGGCAGCGTCTGCAAATAGTCACCACCAAGAATCACGGTGAGTCCTCCAAATGGACGGTTGACTCCACGAATATCACGAAGCGTACGATCCACAGCTTCCACAGCATGTCGATGCTGTGCTCCAATCTCATCCCAGATGATAGCACTGGCAGCTCGGAAGAGATCAGCTCTGGATGAGTTCTTGGGGATTGAGCAGACTGAGCGTTCGTTAAGGCCATCAATTGGAATCTTGAACATTGAATAGGCAGTGCGACCACCACGGATCAGGAGTGCTGAGATCCCAGAGGAGGAGACACAGAGAACAATCTTGCATTCACTCCGAAGCTTGCAGCAGATGGTATTATAAACAAATGTCTTTCCTGTTCCTCCAGGTCCATTTAAAAAGAACAGGCGACCTTCTGCTCCATCAACAGAGGCAATAATGCGATCATATGCTGTGCGTTGGTCCTGATTGAGACAGGGGAGCCGGCTCTCCAGATCTGCACGTTCTGCATCACGATCATAGTTGAGCTGTTCTGCGATAAGGGAATTGAGAGTATATACATCCCAATCCTGCTGCACTTGGGGCATTGATGGCCATTCTGCAAGTGAGCGCCCATTGTCCTGGAGGAGTTTGTTGAGCAAGAAGAGGCCATAGTCATAGATCTGGTCTTGTGTAGGACTGGTGAACCCAAGGCCTTGTAAATGGTGGCCGAGATCGTCACAGATGTGCTCTCGAAAGTCACTCCAGAGAATGTCGGGCTGGGCAATCTCTGTAAATAGAAGAAGGGTGACAAAGAGGTGGCGAAGGCGTGTCCCTGTCTGCATAAGGGATGCCTCTTGAAGGCAGATCCTCCATTCGCCATCATCCTCAAGTAGACCTCGAGCGAGACAGGCAGCATGAAAGGTCGCAAACGGTTCAAGATAGCCAGGGACTCTGCGGAGATCTTCAAAAGAGGTAGCACCCTTTACAACTGTAAGGAGAGTTCGGAGGTAGAAGACCTCCCCAGCAGTCGGCTTGATGAAATACATACGGCCAATAGCAATCCGGGCCTGACGTCGGAGCTTCCACTTGCGCTGATACTGGTCAAAGGTGAAAAACTGTGGGAACTCTTGATAGGTGTGCTTTCGGGCCTCCTCTCCAATAGCGCCCAGATCAGCATTAGCCTTAAAGTAGGCTGTGAGTGTGGTTTCCAATCGAGCTCCTCGATCTAGAATCGTCTGGAGGGGGAGACTGGCATTGAAGGTGACCATCTGCTGATTACGAAGATGCACCTGAAGGCGCACCACATTTGGAACCTGTTCATGTGTCCTGAAGTGATAGGTTCGCCAGGCAGCATCCGGAGGCGAGATATACCTTCCATCTCTCCACCTCTTGATCTCGTTCTTCATGTCAATCTCAAGTAGACCACGGTCGGGACCTTTCTGAATGTATTTCGAAATGTATTTGAAGGATGCAAGGCTGACAGCAACTTCCATGTTGATATGGCAGTTGAACAGTGAGAGAAGAAAGGGGGGATAAGGAACAATCCACCGATTGTCGACCATCTTTCCGTTGACTTCATATGACCGCCCATCGTTAGGCCGGTAGTACTTGGGATAGCCACTGCCATCCATCATCGTGGATTCTGCATATGGCTTCGGATAGCCTTTCGAGCATTTGCCATCAACCATGCATGGGGCGCTGAGGTTCTCAGGACCGCAGGGGCCATGAACCATACATTTCTTTACGGTTTCAAAGAGAAGAGGCTGTGTTTCAGGATCTGGCCACCGGGCCCAAATGCAGGTGTCAATGGCCTCCGGACTGTGAAGTTTGTAAGGGTCGTCAAGGAAAATGAGGATGTGCATGTGGGGGAGGCCTCGCTTTTGGAATTCAATAGTGTAGACATGAGCGACCGTTCGGCCAAAGATTCCATGCTTGTTGATATAATCTAGCAAGGCCTCCTTCTTCAGCTGAAAGACCCTTGCAACCAAGTCTGGCCTGTCATATGCAGTCTGGCCAGGGAGCAGCTCCTGCTGGATTTCCGGCCATAGTGGGTTGGTTGTCATTGTGAGGAAGAGATCGACCTTTCGAAAGAAGCGCGCGATTGCCATCGAGTCTTGAAAGCACTGGTGCATGTAGCGGGGACCACCTGTATAGGAGGAGGGCAGAAAGACACGTTGGCCAATATCCTCAGCATTCAGATTGTCAGGTTCGTCAGCGGCAGCATCCTGAAGGTTGTTGAATCTTGCAGCACGGAAGGTGTCCTGGTTGGCCTCAAGCCACCGAAGCCTCATCTGATCGGCAGCTGCAAACATGTCCACAACATAGCGAGTGAAAAGACGACCGCCATAGAGAAGGGTGCTGAACATGCCAGGACGGTAGTGGAGGAGATAGGCTGCATGGCGAGTGAGAGTAAGACGTCTTGAAGTGGAAGTTTCGGGGTCGTCATCGTTTTCGGCCTCATCGTCACCCACCTCATTGTCTGGTTGTCTGCGAGCACGATTCTGAGCACGTTCAGCCTGCTGCTCAGCTGTTTCAGACAGTGTCATCTCGGGGTACCATCCAGACTCCCCATAGGGAAAGAGAAGAGGGTACTGAAGGGGAGCATATGACGCATGTAGCTCACTGATCCGCTGTAGGGGTCCATGACGCAGCCGGAGGATAATATCGCGTGGCTGAGAGCCAGCCTCATTGTCCGGCAAGATGACAGCAACTTCATCGGCAGATGGGAGGTTGTATCGACGCCGGTCAAGCTCAGGAGCGACCCGAAGTCGAACCTGGGCATCATTGGCAGGGTCATAATTCTTCAACACCTCATAGGCATGTTTGTAGATATTGACATAGGGATGGCTGTCTGCAAGCATGGTTTGGAGGGAGTCCAGCAGTTCTGGATTCAGATCGGCGTTCTGTCTCATCCGATAGTCAAGTGCTGCTCGAGGCTCATGGATGTAGACTTGAGCATAGGAGGGCAACGCGTTGGCAGGTGTTGAGAGCGCTCCGGAGAGATGGCGGAGCTCACCAGAGATTCGAAAGACAGGTGGGCCTCTGCCTCGGTTCACAGAGTGGTCTTCGGTGACTCCAAGTGATGTAAATGCAAACGCGCGGTTGTATTTCCATATATTCTCCCGAAATTTGGCAGAGGCAGGGTCCATGGAGGTCAAAAGGGTCCGAAGAGGCTCAGGGGGTTCCCTTGGAGGAGGAAGGCGAACCTTGCCTTCCAAACAGCAGCTACCAAATGCAGGAGACCGTGCAGAGCTCTTCGAGAGCCTTTCGGCCATCCAGTGAGCAGCACCACAGTGCCGACATATAACCTCCATCCGCCCGAGATCATGGCGCCGTGGAGGATCCACATAAGGACGTCTAGCTGCACCGAAAAGGCCAGCTCGTGGTCGGGTAGTTCCAGCAGGTGGCAAAACGGGATCAAAAGCCTGGCGGAGACGCAGGGCTGCATGTCCATGCTTCTATGGCAATAGGATCAGAATGGAGAAAATAGCAGTCCAAAGGCACCTACCATTGGCCGGTCTCCATCTTCACACACCTGACGCCTACGCTGGGGTTCCTCCTCCTCACGGACAGACCTGCTTAGTGCCCTAAATCGAGTCCTCGCTGTCTCGACAGCAGCAGGGAGGATCGAACGTTGAGGTGGCAAAGAGAGGTTGACGATGGCATGATCGAGCTGTCCAGAGTGTTGAGATGGAGGGATTGGAGATGCAAAAAATGCAGAACGTTGAGGGGGAGCAGGAGCATGGAAAGAAGGGTGAACGACACCCCCAGTCACTGTCCTGGGGCCATGGAACACGGATCGTATCCCTGCGAGAGACGGCTCGTCTGAGAGACGATGGCTACGGATCGGAGATGGAGGAGGACAGGCCATAATTGTCGAAATGCCACAGGGAGCAGGATGCTGAGAGGGCATAGGAGCAGGGGAAAACGGTAGGCGAAAAAATGCAGAACGTGGAGGGTGAACATCTGGATTCTCAGTTGGCTGGGACCGTTGAGGGACGGGGGGTGGGCCAAAAAAACCCATGTATGCACCTGCACGAAATTCCCTGGGGTTTTTATCAGCCATACGAACACAGACAGGATGAGGTGGCTTACCGAGGAGATTAGCCCAATCGCAAAAAGCAGTTGATCAAGGCTGCAACACAACACAATCCCAAGCTAAACCTTCTAACAGCGGATGAGCTTCAATGGGGTGAGCGCGAAACGTGGACCTTCTCTCCAGCAGACAGGAAGAGGAAGCATTCGGGTTGACGCGCAGTCTACACCAAAAGGCCGACGCAAAGTCTAAGCCCAGTTGTCGTTCCGGGTTGACGCACAGTCTAAACCCGAGGGCCGACGCAAAGTCTAAGCCCCGATGCACAGTGTCAAAGGGGAAGCATCGCGAATCGGCGCGTCGTCACGGTGGATCGAGGAAAGAAAGAAGCGCGACGCATCTCTCTGTTTCGCACGTCAACAACCCCCGGTTCCCACGTCAACATCTAAATCCAGCCTGGCCGCCCGCCCGGTCTCAAAGGCGCCTTTCGAATCCAGCTGTACGTTGTTGTATTATATATTAGATTATACTCAACATCTTTCCAGAATTTTTCTTCTCACAGGTATGCCAGGTGAGGTGCGGATGTGTTCAAATTTGTTGATGACTCCCTAGAAATCATTATTGAATGTCACGTACCCGATGGAATCGAAAATCCAGTACTGGACGGACTTGCCCTTGGGATCGTGGACATCGGCAACTTAGATCTCCAGAAGATTTCAGAGACGACATGGAAATATGACGGCATTATAACAATGTATGTAGTAACCTAACGCATGTTATTCATTTGATCTTCTACTGACCATAGTATCATCCATTAGACCTCCGTCAACTAATCAGTTGATACTCGGCGCTTCATCGACAAATACTGGGGATATTGGTTATATCATCTTCGAGCATCATGATTGGGACGATATTGGAGACAACGAGTCGCCGGGAAATCGTACGTGTCTTCGATGGTTCACAAGCGATATAATCGTTTAAACATACATGCAGACTTGAAACGAGACTTTGAAATGATGGACCAAATAGGGCTCAAACTATCTTTATCGCTGGAAGTGCACGTGTCGACATCCAATCAAGTGTCAAGTTTAAAAGATATATCAACAGAGGGTAAGTTTATCGCCTCAGGCGTATTTTTTAACGTACTTCTTAACTCGGGGTTAGGAAATTCAACTATTCGGGATACTGCTGGCTCTTTGTGTGAGGATGAAGACACGCTGAAGGCCGATCGATTAAATTTCATGGGACACGGTTTTCTCCAGGTTTTCAAAATTACAGGAGATGATGAATACGCTCGCAGAGCGATTGGAGCATACAGAGAGGCCGCTGAGTGCGTTCTAGTGGGTGATCCAAGGTTAGGAGAATTCTTACAGGACATTGGCGTTGCGTATGAGACACGCTACGATATCTTTGGGCGGACAGATGATTTACGGGAGTTGATTAGCATAGGGCAAGCAACCCTTGCGATAATGGAGGGAGATGTAAAATTCCCATTAATGCTCAGTGCACACGGAACCGCAATTTCACGACTCTTCGAAGTCACTGGGAACCCGGACGATATCTCCCAGGCGATCGAACACCAACGATGTGCTGTCGAATTGGTCATGGACGGACATGGGAATTTGCCGAAAATGCTCGCCAATCTCGGAAACTCATTTTTGCGACGCTTCCAGCGCTTTGGCGATGTTCGCGATATCGCTCAAGCGATTGAAAATCAACAACGTGCTGTCCAACTCACCAGAGATGGACATACAGATTTGCCAGCCATGCTCCACATTCTTGGATCCACATTTTTGTGTCGCTTTCGATGCAGTGGTGAACTCGACGATGTCTCGCAAGCTATCCAAAACGAACAACGTGCGATCCAGCTCGCCCCAGATGGACATGCTTTTTTACCAGTCATGTTGAACAATCTCGGACTCGCATTTTCATACCGCTTCAAATGCGCTGGCGACCTGGACGATATCACTCAGGCAATCAAACATCAACAACTTGCTGTGCAACTCACTCCAAACAAACATGTTCGTCTGCCAGGCATGCTCAATCAACTCGGATCTGCATTTTTATGTCGCTTCGAATGTACTGGCAACCTGGATGATGTTTCTCAGTCAATCGAAAATCAACGACGCGCTGTCCAATTCACTCCAGACGGGCATGATAATCTGCCAGACAGACTCAACAACCTTGGAATTGCGTTTACGCATCGTTATAAACGTACCTGTGATCTTGACGACATCTCTCAGGCAATTGAAAGCCAACGATCCGCTGTCAAACTCACACCAGTGGGGCATGCTGATTTGCCAGCCCGCCTGAGTAATCTTGGAACCGCATATTTGTATCGTTTCCAACGCATTGGTGACTTGGATGATATCTCTCAGGCAATTGAAATTCAGCAACGTGCTGTTCAACTCGCTCCAGGTGGACATAAGGATTTGCCGGCCATGCTCAATAATCTCGGAAACACGCTTGTATCTCGCTTCAGACGCACTGGTGACCTGGATGATATCTCTCAAGCGATTGAAATTCAACAACGTGCCGTCCAACTCACCGCAGATGAAGATGTTCATTTGCCATTCTTTCTGAGCAATCTTGGAACCTCATTTTTGTCGCGCTTCGAGCGCACTGACGACAAAAATGATATCTTTCATGCAATCCAGAATCAGCAACGTGCGGTCCAGCTTTCCCCAGTCGGACATGCTGAATTTCCAACCTGGCTCAGTCATCTCGGAGTCGCATTTTTGTCTCGCTTCGAAATCACTGGTGATATGGACGATATCTCGCAGGCCATTGAACTTCTTCAACGTGCTGTTCGACTCACCCCAGATGGACATGCCGATTTGTCAGCTAGGGTCAACAATCTCGGAAGCGCATTTTTGTCTCGCTTCGACAGCCCTGGAGATATGAGCGATATCTCCCAGGCAGTCCAAAACCAAGAACGTTCTGTCCAACTCACCCCAGACGGAGATGCTGAGTTGCCAGGCAGGCTCAGTAATCTCGGCATCGCACTTTTGTCTCGCTCTGAACGCACTGGTGACATGGATGATATCTCGCAGGCCATTGAAATTCAACAGCGTGCTATCCAACTCACCCCAGATGGACATGCCGATTTATCAACCAGGACACACAATCTCGGAAGGGCATTTCTGTGTCGCTTCGAATGCACCTGGAACCTGGATGATGTTTCTCAAGCAATTGAAATTAATCAACGTGCTGTCCATCTCACTCCAGATGGACATGCTGTGTTGCCAACCTACCTTGGCAATCTCGGAGTCGCATTCACATATCGCTTTGAATGCACTGGTGACATGGATGATATCTCTCAAGCAATCCAAAACCAACAACATGCTCTTCAACTAACTCCGGAGGGTCATGTTAGGTTCCCAACCAGACTCAATGGACTCGCACACGCGTTTATCCGTCGTTTCGAACACATTGGTGACCTTGCTGATATCTCTCAAGCAATTCAATGCCTACGGCACGCCCTCGATCTCATTGGAGACAGTCATGCCACATTGCCAACGTGCCTCATGAATCTCGGAACAGCATTGTCATTTCGTTTCAGACATACAGGTGAGTTGGACGATATTTCACAAGCAATTGGACATCACCAACGTGCCCTCGAACTCACGCCAGACGGTCATGCTGATATGCCAGCCCTGCTCAACAGTCTTGGAAACTCGTTTTTCTTTCGTTTCGGACGAACTGGTGACCTTGACGATATCACTCAAGCAATCAAACACCAACAGTGCGCCGTCAATGGCGCATCAGAGAGGCATGGTCGTCTGCCAACCTGGTTGAACGGACTTGGAGCCGCATTTGCCGGTCGCTTCCAACGCACAGCCGACTTGTATGATATTTGTCAGGCAATCCAGAATCAACAACGTGCTATCCAGCTTACCCCAGTCGCACACAGTGTTAATCTTCCAATTTGGTTCGATTCCCTAGGAAGATCATATATTTTTCGCTTCCAACACACTCATGACTTGGATGATTTGTCTCAAGCAATCGAAAACCAACAACGCGCTGTCCAAATCACGCCAGATGGCCATTCTGCTTTGCCAACCCACCTCACCAATCTCGGAAGTACATTTTTCTATCGCTTCAGCTACACTAGAGACCTAAATGATATTGCCGAGGCAATCAAGTACCAGCAACGTGCTCTGCAACTCATTCCAGAAGGGCATGCAGCATTGTCGGGCGTGCTCAATAATTTCGGAGTCGCATTTTCATCTTGTTTTAAACACACTGGCAACCTGGATGATGTCTCTCGGGCAATCGAATTCCTACGACGCGCCGTCGAACTGACTCCAGACAGACATCCTGGTTTGCGAACCAGCCTCGCCAATCTCGGACTTGCGTATTTCCGTCGCTTTGAACTCACTAATGACCAGGATGATGTCTCTCAGGCCATTGAAATTCAACAACGTGCTGTCCAACTCACCCCAGATGGGCATCCCAGCTTGTCAACTGGGCTCAGCAATCTTGGAACCATGTTTGTCCATATCTTCAAATGCACTGGGCATCATGAATTCTTCTTGAATGTCCTGTTGAATTACCGCCGCTCTGCTAAATCGTCTCCTGGTCCTCCTGATACTCGTCTCAAAGCTGCCAAACAATGGGTTGCTTTATCACAACAATTGGTTAATGTATCACGAGAATCAGATATCCTATCATCCGATTTGCTCGATGCCCATGAATGTATTATCCAGCTATTATCCCTTGTTTCCGGCTTGGAGAGTACCATTCAACGTCGTCATGAAGCCCTTGCCGAATCTTCCCAGTTATCCATCAGCGCTTCTGCAGCAGCCCTTTCTCTTGGCCAACCTGAAAAGGCACTGGAATGGTTAGTAGAAGGTCGATGCATTGTCTGGAACCAACTTGCCCAGCTTCGCACACCTGTTGACGAGCTTCGTGTTCACGACCGAGCCCTTGCTGATCGCCTTGCTGTTGTTTCAAGGGAATTGGAAATTGCGGGGTCACGCATAGAACCATGTTTCACACAATCTGAGTTTCTCTCAATCAGGGATAGAATCTCGATGGAGGAACAGGCAGGCAGGCATTTTGAGCTCGCAAGAGAATGGGACCAGTTACTCATCACCATAAGAAATATCCCTGGCTTCGAATATTTTCTCCAACCAAGAAAATATACTGATATCATGGATCAACTTCCCCATGAGGGTGTTGTCATTATTATCAATGTTGCCCACGAACGCTCTGATGCCCTCGCTCTCATGGATGGCGCTAGGGAGCCAGTGCACATCCCTTTGCCAAAATTTTGCCACCAAGAAGCACAGCATCTGGCCAACAGATTACGTGCTTACCTTCTTCACCGCGGAGTACTATCACGGAAAAGTCGCACTGTAGACAAGGACAATTCTCTCGCAGAGGATATCCTTTCCAAGGTCCTCCATGTGCTATGGTCTGATGTTGTGAGACCGATTTTAGAGTGTCTTGCCTTCCCTGTATGTTTACATCTCGTTCATTCTGGTCCCACCAATCTTCATTAATTTCTTGTCTCCAGGTAAATGACCCCGAATCCAAATTATCTTATGATCTCCCACGCATATGGTGGTGCCCAACTGGTCCTCTTGCTTTCCTTCCAATCCATGCCGCAGGCCAGTACGATCAAGGCAGAGCCATTCCTAAGGAGTGTTTGGCGGATTTTGCTGTCTCATCATACATTCCGACAATTAATTCCCTCTTCAAAACGCCGGAGTTGAATTTGGACAGGGATCCTGGCGGCGGTCATACCAGATTGCTGATAGTTAGCCAACCTAATACGCCAGGACAGTCGCAAATCCCAGGTGCGGCGCTTGAGGCCGAGAAGATCGCCATGCAACTTCAAAAGCTACAAATTCCTTCCGTCATGCTGGGAAATGAACAAGGTACAGTGGCTCGATCACTAGAAGCTATGGAATCATGCCCTTGGGTCCATTTCGCCTGCCATGCTTCGCAAAATACGAGAAATCCACTTGATAGCTCAATCTACCTCCATGATGGACCACTCAAACTTTCCGAGATTATGAAGAAGAACCTTGTTCATTCCGATTTTGCATTCCTGTCTGCATGTCAAACAAGCACGGGTGATGAGAATCTTCCGGAAGAGGCAGTTCACCTTGCAGCTGGGATGCTAGCGGCGGGGTTTCGAAGTGTCGTTGGGACTATGTGGTCCATTGCTGATGTGTATGGTCCTGAGTTAGCTGAATGTTTCTACAAGAGTCTCTTGGACAATGCAATAAAACAAGGATTGAAGGCAGATGGGACGGGGGCAGCACGAGCCCTGCACCATGCAACTTGCGCTCTTCGAGAGAAGCTTCCTCAATCAGCTGATTTACTTCTTACATGGGTGCCATATATTCACATTGGAATTTGACTGACTTTGTAGCATACACAAGCTTTGAACAAAATATAATGATTGTATAAAAAGGAATTGAGACATGTAACACATAGGTTTTCCTCATTTTCGGTCTCAGGTCGCAAGAAAAGATCCGGATGACTATTGGGTTGGTGAATAAGAATGTCCTCCAAATCATTTAAGCCCTTCGCATCTCCTCTTAAACCATTAAGACATAGGTAATGGGAGAGCACCTTCAAGCCTAACAAAACGTCCAGATCGAAGACCTTACACTCGATGTCCGATGTGAAGCGCTTGGTGCTGGCGAAGTCAAACCGCCCTACCATTATAACTAGGATATCAGCCATCTCTATTCAAATCTGCTGGTTTTGTTCGAATATAGCCTTGAGGAAAGCAGAGAAGTCGTCCGAGGAATCCGGAGGGACAAGAACGTTAATGTCATGGCTAGTTCGTCGTGAACCATGTAAGATTCGGAGGGAAATGAGGATATAGGTGTGAGGTTTTCTCAATGACGGTCCTCAAAATATTCTTGATTATGATCCTCACTGATTCCTCGTGTCGCTCATAACTGAAGTCGTAGAGGATGCCAGCATTGCGTTGACTCCATCAGAGACTCGACGATCGGCTTTCTACATACAGACATGTAAGAGGACGACGCCTGTTGAGTGGTGCTGTCAACGTGTCAGCATACTGCAGTGCGAAGGTGAAGGTGGCATTTACTGTTGATTGCAATTCCACAAAAAGCGTGATATTACACATTGTCTGTAGACCCGCTTTGCTGTCTGGCATCCGGGAATTTTTCAGTAGGGACCACAGCCAAGGCTTCCTCAACCGTCAAAATGCCGTTCTTCAAATCTTCCCAGAGCTCGACAACTTTCATACGATTGCGCGATTTTCTAACGGAGAAGTAATGCTCCAAGATAAACTCATCAGCCGGCGAAAGCTGCTTCATCGCGTTGGGGTAATTGTCCCGTAAGACAAGTACGTTCAAGGTTTGCGAAACAAAATATCCAGGAGGGATGGAAAATTTGCATCGGTGCGCAAGAACTGAGATAAGCGCTGAGATAAAAAAAGGACAGAGTGATTTAGCTATGTACATTAGATAGAAGCTCACTCTTTTACTCACCTTGGAGATACGCAACGTATTTTGGCAATGGAAATCCATCTACAGCTATAGCTGTATTTTCTGAAATCTCGAAATGCCAATGACTCGCAGGGGCAAGTATGACGCTAAAACTATTGCGACCCACGGGAGAAAACAGACGCCATTGTAGAGGTTCCTTCCCTTCGGGATATGGATAAGGCGGTTGCAATAACATGCGCTCGTCATCACTCATCAAGGCGCGTTCATACGCATTCGCGCACAAGATCTGGCATGCATCCTCAAATGCGGGGTCGTTTACAATGATCAAAACCCGTATCCAGAGATCGTCAGAGCCATAGAAAGCAGACGCTGGAGGGCCAACAAGACAGGCGGGGATGTTATTCATATAGAGGATGCGAGCCGCATTCCAGTGTTCTTTTTGGAGTGGAGTCAACCGAGAGGGGTAGCCAACGTCGTTGTCTTCATCGTTCATGATGGTTCTGACCACAAGTCCTTGTTTGTATCTGTTTATTGGTTCGAAACCTCCGAGTCGTTGTATCGCGATCCTAATGATATGGTGCACTTGAAGCTTGAGACAGAGTCCCGACAGTCGGTAATATGTTGAGAAAGGTAGATATTTCCTTTTATAGCCCTCCTTAATAAATTCCACATACTCGAATTTCTCACAACAATTTGAACAAGAAACGAATTCATTCTTCGCTTATCTACGTCCGTATGTCGCTGCAGAATCCAGACCCCCATGATGACACCAGATGACACCAGATACAAGTGCGTAATCGCAGCTGCACTGTCCCAAGAAACCGCGGATACATCAAAAGGACCACCCTTTTTAACTTTTCTGCCAATGTTTCCTGTATGGCAAGAGAAATTTGAATCTCGGATTATCAGGGATCGTCGTGATTACGTTCGCCATGACCGTTCCGGATCATCCTTGAGCTTGAAGCTTGATCCTTCAGACTTGCCCGATGATTACTAACGTTAAGCTCATCCACGTCCGAAAACTTTCTGTCTTGCCATTGGACTGTTAGCACTACAAACCGGACCCATTTGCAGACCGAACCTGAGTCCGAGACCCCAAAAGGAACGTCACGAACATGAGTCTTCCCCTAAATGCTATGTGACAAATGATAGAGGGAGATGAAACTTGAAGATCCCTGCAACGTGCCCTGTGTTTCATGACATCGTGTCTTACAGATAGGGCGTTAAGACCTACTCAACTTAAGTCAGAGCATAAATTTGGAATACCGAATACCGGTTCCATTGAGTTATCCTCTCCGCAAGGATCCCATGAGGCATTAGCTCCGTTGTTGATATATATCATGCATAACGTATGCAAATCCAGACGTCCTTCGACGTACCCCTCATATCCCTACACCAACAACATTAAACGATGCTTAGCGCTTTCAAGATCAAAGAATTCAACTTACAGCCAATCTACGAAGAGTGGAAAGATGGACCTGTCTTCAATGGCAGCCCCAAAGACCTCCCTGTCGAAGAGTGGCTCGACAAGATGAAGGACGGCTGCAGTCAGCGAGGTGTACCAGAAGAGTACTGGTATAAGGTCGCCCAACATTTTATGGGACCAAAAGCGAAGGCTCGGTAAGCGAATTATATTTTTTCGTTGGAATGCAACTGAATCATCGACGTTGGCTTAAGCTTGGACGAGCTAAAGCAGGTTATAACGAAGGTCCATGGAGCA
>JAIUJM010000258.1:0-19880 GCA_026262225.1 Inosperma sp. D86
GGCCAATTGGATCGCGGGATGCTCACCTTCGGGTATATGAAGGACATCCATCCTTATTGTGATAACCGACCTGTACGTTCAGACTTAATTCTCTAATATCTTTGTGATGGAAGCGTTGTTCTAGTTTTAATTTCGTTTCAAGTTTTGTGTGTTCCTACTTATTGTTTGCAAGTTTTTGTCATATTGTCAAACAATCTATGTTGTACAGTCCACTGCAGAGATATGTCTAATCCTTAATGTCTCAGCCTGGTGCCAGTCTCTCTGAATCACTGATTGTCTCTTCATCGAGAACACTGACGAGAAGTACTGCAACAAGACATGACGAATCCTTTGATCCTTTTACCGTCGTAGGACACAGGCTTTATGAGATCGTGAAGCTTGGTAATCCAACGGTCTCGGTGGGTGAAGAGTCATGGTGTCAGTTGCGGCTAAAGTCGATTTGCGCCTTTTACAGACTGTGACAAAATGGGATTCAATTCCCAATATCGAAGCCGGTAGATTATCAGAAAGAACAGGAGGTGTTTGAGTCCGTGGAAGTGGGATATAAATGAAGATAATAGGCTATTCCCTACACAAATTGAAGCCTTGGTTGTGAATTGAGCAATCATTGACATGTCTTGAGAAATTGATGATCGAGGGGCGAGTTCTTTATAACCTTTGCCTGTCCTTTACAAAGCACAATGCCGGACACACGATATTTGCTATCCATAGATAAGTTACATGAATGTGGATCCTTATTCGGGCTTAGGACTTCAAGATAGAAATCCACTTACACTCGAAGGCGAACAAACGGGCCTCCAGTGACACACACCGTTCCCGAACTTCACGAATATCTTTTTGCTGATTAAAACCAATCCATTGATTGCTGACGGTCGATACTTACCTTTCGCCTCGAATAATTCGTGGTTGGATTTGTGAGAAACAAATCGGCGAAATGCTTCAGCCGAAGGACTAAGATATTAGGGCCTGGGAAGATATTAATTAATAGGGTCAAAAATAGAAAAGCCGCTTAGTTACCGTTCAACGGCAACCAACGCCAAGACCACCGCTTTGGTCTCTGCATCTGCGATGAAGACCGTTATCAGGATGCCAATAACCAAGGTTCCAATATTTTATTACCTTGGCTGCATCCTCATGAAGTCTTGAAGCGTATCGCAAGCTCGCCAAATTTAACCTGGGCCTTCGCAATTGTACTCATCTGAGAATGCTGGAGCGATGGCCAAAACTTTAGGCAGCGCAATGCAATGCATGCTCAAAAATCTGCACAATAGTTAATCCAATATCGACTTTTATTGGGGATCCAGGCTTACTATTCCTTCTAATGTTATGGACGGAAACTCTGTGGAGCCTCAGTTTCCATTTCAATTAAACCTACGCGTAGAAAATTATTTCTGATTTCTTTCTGCACTCGTTCAAGCTACCTACTTAGTCAGATATGGATGAGAGGCACCAAAATTGGCCCCAAGTCCCGTTAAAATGCACAGTCGGTAATTCGGTTTTCAACAGTCCGACAAACGTGCGGGATCTTGGCGGGATCAGCCTTTCAACTTGCGTCAAGGAGTCCATAAGATATTGCAAATCATGATTGTCGTCGAAATCCCCAATAAGTTGGACATGCGTTTATTAAATCTCAACTGTGCGTTGTACGCCAACATGTAACCTGTGAGGCGCGCCAGCAGGCATACTGGTGCGTTTTGAACGGTAGAAGTTTACAGACGATGAGAAAATTGTATTTTATCTGGAGAACCCCCAGAAGGCCGAAGTTCCGGAAGCGCAGTCGGATGATGTTAAAGCACCTACTGGGTATCCAACCAATGGAATATACTAAGTACGCACTAACCACAAAAAATACCGAATGCTACACCATTAAAGGCCAAGCAGTTATGACATATGACCTCATCTGGCCCATTCACGCTACTCCACTAATGCAGCAAGGATAAGGGAATTTTGGGGTCAAGTGTTGGGATCAAAAGTTGTGCCCTGAATCTAATCCAACGATCCTATTTCGGTGGAGTTGCGCAACACGCTATATTGTCCGATCGTGTTGAGCGCCTCCTGTCCGTATAATGGACCTGATCAAAAGATGTGAGCACAAAAACGCAACGTGGTTGCTGGATTTTACGATCATTATGTCCGGATGCTGGGACTCTCGGCACCCGGATGTAGTAATTTGGCCAGGACCTGAGGACTCGGATTTAAGCTTCATGATATTTGAATCTCAATATATAATAACCCAAATGTTCCTCTGAATGCCCACCTCAATTGTTTATGTGTAACACGTTTCACAGTTACAACCAATGCGTTGAGAGGACATGAAACTTTTCATCTACATGTGCGACAATGTTTTTATATTTCGAGTGTTTATGTGTTATCAACAAATACAAATAATCTGTTCCCAAAGAGGCAATCTTGCTTAACCCCCAACTGATCTCCAACAACTACATTTCTCCGACCTCCTTGACTACTTACCCCCACGTTCAACGTCTCCAGAGCCCAAAGCACATTAAGACGACAGTTTACGTTTGCGTAAACTTCACTTATCCTCCTCATTTTCATTGTACAATTTGCGCGTTCAGGTGCGTGATCACAAATAATACTCTGTCGTGGTATGTTAAGGCTCTCAGTAACCATTTTTTCTTCTCCTATCTAGATAGCCGAATCAGTTAGGCATTTTTTCCAATGCAGCGAGACGACCATCAGCCGATGAACCCAGGGCCAGGTTCGATATCATTAGATCCCTCACTGTATTACCAGGGTTATCATCAACCACCACCACCACCACCACCGCCTCCCGCACGTCTCCCACAACTAACACCTCCAAATTATTCTTCGCCATCTTCGCAGAGCTCAGATACGCACGGAAGTCCTCCTATTGAGCTTTTGCACACTGCTGGGCCATCAGCATCATCGTCGTCATCTGTGGGCAAACGACCCGGTCCGCCTATGCAGGTGGACAACAGTAGGAAAAAAGCTCGCGTGGATGATGATCACACATTGGCAGAGAGAGGGGATAAAGACGAACTTGGCAAGCCAAAATCCACCAGGGGTTCTCGGTGAGATTGTCTTATATCGGACGATTTTTTGTTCTTAAGGTCTTTGAATTATACAGTGCTTGTATGGTATGCCGACGACTAAAAATGAAGTGTTCAGGTGGCGAAAACGGTCCACCTTGCAAAAGATGCCAGGCCGGAAATCATGAATGTATTTTTGAAGAGTCGAACAGAGGCAAAAGATCGACCAAGTAATCTTTTTGTTTTTACGCCTCCTACAACTCTGACGCTAACGAAATTACCTTTAGAAAACATGAACTGTTATCTCGGTCAATACAAAAAATGGAGCGCACATTGGACACAGTCCTCCGTTCCATCGGAAACCCAGCTCTCGCAGCAAACCTCGTATCCCGTTCTCCCTCTCCTCTCTCCGATACTCCACGAACAGGTCGTGGTAATACTGGCACCCCTACCGGTCCACCCAATCGACACACCGCCGTCAACATCCGTAACGAGTCACCCTCCCCTCGACGGTCGGTAAGCCCCGTTCTACCACCGGAAGATCATCAAAATAGAGAAGCTCCCGATTCTCCTAAACTTCATTCCTTGCCTGATAACACTTTGAATCCTCTTGGTTTACTTGCTGAAGCAAGTTTGGCCAATACGAAACTTCGTCGTTCAGGCACTGAAAGTAATGTTAATGTCGGTGTGGCCAGTAGGAATTACTTCAAACCAGGTACACGTGGATCAGTCTTATGATGGTTTGTTTGTTACTTACTGCTTCATGACCCACAGGTCCTATGACCATGTTGCCACTTCGGAGATTGGTCATTGAGAGACAGGTCCAGCCTGAGATGTTGACTTTTGTGTCAACTGAGGAAGTCGTGTCTTTATTTAATATGTGATCCTCTTTGTTACTTCTCTTTTCGTTCGTCATCTGATAAGTTTCATCTATTGCCCACAGTTATTTCGAACGTCTACATGCAAGTATCATCGAATGCTCTGACAGAGCTGTCATGTCCTTACTCAACCCAAATTCGAACGTCACAGGTACACGCCAACCTTCTGGACCCCACTTTCCATAGTCCTTCTCTTGTCTGTTCACGGTCTCCATTTCTGTTGACGACAAGTACGTGTTCTCACCTCACCTGGACCCCCGATGATGTCCTATCAAACCATATATTAAAACGCTGACGCACTTTCTACTTCTAGTATGTTCTATTGCGAGCAAATTCTATACTGCCAAGCCAGACCTCCACCCCAAACTGACAGACCTTGCGAAGCAGCTGGCATTCAGCGTTCCAGCCAGAGGCTACAAGTCGGTCGAGATTGTACAGGCTTACCTTCTGTTAGCTCTATGGGGCTGTGGGGCTGTGGAGAGGTTTGAAATGGATAAGACCTGGATGCTCCTAGGCATGGGAATTAGGTTAGTACGAAACACCATAAACGCGTGGTATCGCTTCGCGACCAAACCGAGCGAGCGATTTCTGCTCGTCCCGATTGACCGACAGTTGACAACTGACGTTATCGTTATTCTCACAGAATGGCCACTGACCTGAATCTGCATCGAAAGTCGACAATTGTAACTGCTGACACGCAGAATGGGAAGGCTTTGGATATGGAGACACGCAATCGTGAGAGGACGTGGATTATGTGCTTTATCTTGGATCGGAGTTATAGCTCGCAAATGGGGAAGCCGCATACTATCAAGGAAGAGTCAGTGACGTTGTTGTTTGCCCTCGTTGAGTCTATTGACTTGTTCTCCGAATAGTTATATCATTCGACATGTTAAGGAGTTCTGCGATTCACGAAATAACAATGAGGGTGACGCTGGGATATCGGCTTACGTGGTCAGTTGACATGTCTTGTTTGAGATAGGCAGTGACGTCCTGACGCGTTTTTTCCCTTTGTAACGAATATCACATGCCTGCAGCGACTACAACAAGTCTTATCACACTGTTTAGAGTTCCTTTACAGCGGTACTGATTCACCATCTGGGCTGCAGCGAAAGTTAGATTACATGCAAGTGATCAAGTCTTTCGACGCGCAGTTACGAGGTTGGTGGACAGAGTGGGTAGAGCTGCGGACTTGGCATGGTAATTGTTCATTTCATGTTACAAACGAAGAAGCCTTTTAATAACACTAACGGCCGTCCCCGACAGCTCCTTACTTTATGATGGCGGCTGAGTTCTACTGGAATTACGCCATCCTCGTGCTCAACTCGTTTGGGTTACAGGACGCATTAGAAAGAAATCGGATTAACATCCCGTACTTCTTTTCTCGTGTCTATTCGGCTGCACACAAGTGTGCTTTGGTCGTCAGGGATCGACTTGGGCCGAGTGGGCATTTGAAGTATGCGCCTGATTCGACATTTGTCCAGATTAGTTATGCCGTTTTGAGTTTGTTAAAGGTTCGTTCGGTCATTTCTATGAAGAGACTTGGAGTGATTGTTTGACTGTTATTATCACATTAGCTCATCAGAAAAGAGCTCAAACCATTCCTTAATAACGAACGGGAGATCATTAATCTCGTCAAGGACGTCGCTGACACACTTTCCAAGGCTGCTGCCAACCCCCAACACACGCCTTCCTTATATAGTAATTTCCTTCGTGCTCTCATCACCAAATCAGATTCGTCAAGTCACCAAACTGGTTCGGACACGAAGCCATCTGGAGGTGGGGAACCAGACAATAGTAACAACAGTAGCAGCAGCAGCAGCAACGTCGCTCCTCGTCCGCCTTCTGCACCATCAGATATGGAACGGGAAGGGTCAGCGACAAATGGGGCCACACATCAAGCACATCAAGGCAGCGAACATCAACGGTTGTCGTCAAATTTTTTACAACAACAGCAGCAGATCAATCAGCAATCACAGTTGCAGCCACAGGAACCAACGGGCATGCCTGTGTTGCATGATTATCATTTTGCCAGCGAAATGGGTCCTGTGGCTGATATGTCGAAATTCCCACCTACTATGGCGCCTATTAATTCGGTTGAGGACAACATGGGTGCCTCGTTGACGATGGAAGACGTATTGAGTAGCGTGTTTTGGGATAGTATGGTGGTTCCCGGTATGTGTCTCACTATTATGTTTTACGTATTGCATCTGATGTGTGAATTGCTTCCGTTGACCCTCTTTTTTTTTCGGTGTGTTCAACGGTTTATAGGGTTCAATAGTCTTGACGGCTTTAGCGGAGGGTTCGTTTTTGGCGCCGGTGGTAGTGGCTTGATAACACCTCTCCATGCAGGGTCACCCGCGGCAAGCGGTGCGAACTCTCCGAATGTAAGAGGGTATACGAACCATCATGCAGGGTATTCGCAGGCACATCTTATGGACGTATTTGACGGAATAGGGCATGCCGCACCAGGAGTGGAAAGAGGCGAGCTGTCTAGTGAGGTTCATTAATTTTATTTCTAGCATCAAACGTCGAAAAAATTTTCGACTGATGGGAGGAGATGTATGTAAGACCGAGGTGAACGATGGGTTTCGAATGTATATCGTTATCTTACTTTTTTGCCTTTTTTGGTGTACAATAGTGTGGTTCTTTGCTCAATTGCTTTCCAACGTGTACTTTGTAGTTCAAATTTTTGTTTGTATTATCTCTGCCCACGAATGAGATTGGATGATATTGAAGTATTTATTCCATCTGGTATCTGCGATATCTTCGCGCGGAAAACGGGACCGGTTAAGTCCTTGGACTGAATTGAGCTGTCTCACCCTGATTGTTCGAAGACGTACGACATAAGTTGGAAGTTGTTCTAAATCATTCAACTTGTATCCCACACACTTGTGGCATTTTGGAATCGACGTCAGACCACTTGCTGGGTATCGATCTATAAACGTTCGTAAGTGGCCATCTTCTTCGCATCGATGCTGTTACAATATGGCGTTTGACAGGTAATACAAACACAAGTTTTTTTTTCTTCGCAGATCTGCAGTGCAACCCTGCCGAGATGGTTTAGAATTAGCACAGTACATTGCCACGATAGCATTGAACTGGGGCGTTTTCTCGGGATTTAGGATACGGCTGCCGGTGCGTAACCAACTGCTGTGCGTGTTGTTCCTATTGTTTTTGACTGACAATGAGCTTGATTCAGAGCGCTGGTGGTTGATAATAGGCTTTCATTTTGTGTCGTCCGATTGTCCAGGAGATCTTGTGAACTCTAAAAACTGAATCGTATTCAAATATCCTTGCCAGACAGGTACGCACCCTTTAGAGGACAGGGTATGATATCACCGCGCTCAAGACTGACAAAGGAAGGGGGCCACCGAGGACTGGGCTGAGGGCTGAGACCATCTATGGTATTTGGGCAGCCCGCGTTAGCCTTGAGGTGGCCACGTTGTGATCTAGGTCTTCCGGTTCTGGTTTCTTTGTATGGCCAGATTATCGGCGTTGGGTTGCCAAATCTTAATCTTGATGCGAATACGGGTCCTTGGGATGAAAAAAATGAATCGGCATTGGGCGACGAGGGTATTAAAGGCGATGTTGTCATATCTTGAACTTTTTTTCCCTGTCCTTGAAAGACCCTGTGTTTTTCGAACCGTTCTTGTTCTATTTGGCGCTCATCTGTTGCCTGAGCTCGTCGTCGTCGTCACATGGCCGCACCTTCCGCACAGATGATTCATGAGTACATGAACGCTCATGACCGCACAGCACGATGGGTTCAGAATCACGTACCTTACGGTGGCGAGTTCTACTCACCCTCTGTAGCCCCCACCAACATGCCTTCGAGGCCACCTTCGGAAGCAGAAAGCTCGCGCTCGAACCCTCCCAAGATGGTGTTGAGGTATAACGATGGGAGACCTGACGTACCTATCTACCATCTCAATGGTCATGGATTGGTGCCTTCGAGAGGTTCTACTGACTCACCTCGACATGGACATGGACGTGGTAGGGATCATCACGGGCGTGCTTCCGTTCAAAACGGGCCAGAGCACATTCGTATCCTCCCAGCCAACTCGGGATCGCGTCCAGGCCATACCCGTTCCAAGTCATTGCCTCGACATGTAGACCATCACTCTAGCCATGACGCGGCACCCGCCGTTCCACACCTCCCATCCCACCAATCGTCACGTTCAAAACATCGCGGTTCGCCGACTCAACATAAAGTTACATTCGCACCCCCCGCTCAACCGACTCAGCCGTGGCACCGTCCTAAACAACCATCAGCCACGGGATATCCCCAGTATTCACCCCAGATGTATACCCACCCTCATCATATCTCTCCCAACGGTGTCATTTATAGTCATTCTGCACCCACGCCTGGATATTACCCACCTCAATACGTGCCATCTTATCACCCTTCCACTCGTCGACGCACCATGTCCGTTCATGATTCGGAACGACGGCGGCACTCGAACAGGCATGAATCGGTCGAATCACTTGGCACTGATAATAGTGGCACTTACTTTGTTGTACCGGGACCCCACGGAGAGAAGGTACACATTATAGTAAGTGTAGTTCGTTTGATTGGGGCGTTAGCAACGCGTTCTAATTCCGTTTCTTTTCATTTCCCTTGAAGGCTCCGAGCCCTGAACAGTCAGTGATTACCGCTACATCTACGACCAAATCTGCTATCGCACCAATGCATGGGAAGAAACCGTTCTTCCAGCGATTATTTGGCAAGTTCTCGTAGCTGATCCTTCCGAGGATGCGGCCGATGGGGGAGGAAAGCGGTTGTTTCGTGTGGCCTCCCCCATTTCATTTCAGAGGAGCAGCTTGAGCACGAGATCAAGAAGTTCTTTGGGATTGACAGATAATGAAGTTCCCCGCAGCTATGGACGATTTGTGGGGCGAGACAATAAAAAAGAAGTTGATAGTTAGGTATCCTCATCGTGAAGCGGGTGAAACGAAAAGAAAACCCAACTGTACTTATCCTTTTCTTATTAAAACCCTTTTAATTTTTCTTGTCGTTTCACCTTTGACCCCGTCGCTAAATCAGCCTTTATCGATGGAAGCCTATCGCGGTAATTTCTTATTATAATTTTTTTCTTTCCACCCGAAACTCCCTTTTTTATCATTCTCATGCGGTTTTCTCCTTGTCTTTCTCGCTACAGTAGTTCGCCAGATCATCGTTAACGTTGTATAAACCTCTTATGTCCTCAACCTCGTGTATGTGTTATTAGAACGTTACATTGTAACATTGGTAAAAGAATAGATGTCGGCCTAGTTTCCCCCCTTCGCTCTCGTGCTCCGAAAGTCATTTCCCATCCTGGGATCCCTCTGCTCTAGAGCTGTGGCGAGAAAAGCTGTGATTTGAAATTCAAATACAATGCTCTGCTTTGCCCCGACCGGCCGGAAGATCTGGAATTGGTCAAGGTAGACCCAGTCTCATCTCATCTTTTTTATACACACGCATCATGTGTCCTTAAATCGGCGTCCTCTTTACATCCATTTTGATACGGAACTGAATAGAGATTATTAATGATACTCGTCCAACGAGGTGGATCACACCTACCGCAGCTGGTTTAAAACTCCCATCACATGCCGATATATTGATGACAATTCGTTAAAAAAGCATTAGACCCCAATAATTTCAATTATTCATACGTCACTTACATACATATGTGGTATGTAACATGACAGGTTGCAATTTGCGGCCCAAGGAGGAATGACTTACCGATCCACGAGGCTGCCTAGATTGTAAACATCCCCAAGGACAAAATTAGAGGGTTGGCCCCTCGGGAGGGAGGGACAAAAGAAGGGATGTATAAAAATTGCTCATATCGGACCACATGGCGATGGCGACAGTGCGATAGACAAATATAATCGTGCGACATTCAGGCGAACAAGATGCTGGATGTCATGTCTGTAGTGTCGTCCGCACAAAAGTTTTTCGTCGCGATCAACTGATTAGGATGTCACAAACACGTGATGTTATCATCACGGTGACGCGACGCGCTTGCGGCCATAGCCGGCGTGTGACGATTATGATGCAAGGGAACTGATGCTATTCCGTCTTTGTATGTTCAACCCACCTAACGTTTTTTAGCAAGTTATGGAGGAGCCTTTATCTGGATTAATACTTCCTCGTAGGAAGTCTGCTACACAGGCTACACGAGCGTTTGCGGCGCAGCTGGATTCCACCGACGACGATGACAGCGATTCGCGAGGAAGTGAATCAAATGGAGAGCCTAAGAGGAAGGTTTCGAAGAAGAAAGGGAGCGGTAAAGGTGAACAAGTGGAGAAGAGTTACCGAAAGAGGGTGGTCAAGGTCAAGCCTGCAATAGCAGCGGCCGCAGCAACGACAGACCTTATGTCTAGTCATGGCGCCTCGCGGGTGGTGTCGACAGAACAAGAATCAAGCACGCGGCCAAGACCCAGGCCAATTGTCAATAAGAAGAAGGCCTCATCCCCGTTACTTATCTCTTCCCCACCATCGAAGATGGTCTGCAAATCGGCGCCTTTTGGAGCTGAGGAACCCAACACGTGCCTTGCAAAGCCGAAATCGAGGAATGGTGGTGTGGTTGTGGCGTCTAGAAATCCACAATCCACATTGGAATTGGGCGATAAGGATTCAGACCTTACTTCGCTTTCAGGTGGCTCTAGGCATGCTAGTCCGGATTCGGAAGTGGAAATTGTCGAATTTGTACCTGCACCGGTATCTAAGCCTTCGCATGGGGCTTCTAATTCTTCGACACGGTCTCCTTGTGAAGGAAGGCAGCATAAACAGGTTAAATGGACGACACATGGTCTAGGTTCTTATGTATGGGTCTTGGTTGAGCCTAAGAACGTGCGTGTTTTCGATCCAGAAAGTGATAAGGATGATCCCCAGGACTGGCTATGGTGGCCCGGAAAGGTGTTTATTCTATTCTTATTCAATTCTCATTCATATCTCATACTTCTGGTAATTTTCTTTAGATTATTAGCGCACGTTCTACCGATATTCCTCTACAGGTAAAGCTCTTCAAGCTGAAGAACGTTGCAATTCCCGCGCCTTGCGAGGGGAACGTTGTATCGAAACTTGATTCACTCGGACGGTGGCGATTTATAAATCCAACCTTCCTTCAATCCTCGTTATTAAAACCACAACAACCACAGCAGCACCAGCACCAACAGCACTCGTCAATTCTTGCATCCCCGAGGAAGAAGTCGAAACACGAACGCGAAGACATTGAATCCAAACGTCGCGAAGCTAATGAACGGAGATGGAAAGATGCAGTCGACGAAATGAGGCAAGAAGAGGAAGAAGAGGAAGGAAGTGATTACCTACCGGAGATTGGAGAGATGTTTACGCGCCCTCTGCCGTTCATGTCTGCGGCTTTCGTTTCTGGCGCAGGCAGAGGGAAACGGAAACGGGGTGATCTCTCAGATGAGTGTAGTGATCATGCTTGGGAGCCACCTGGTCCAGACGAAACGCTTCAGATACCGGGAGAACTTGTCCTTAGTCGTGAGACTGGGAGCGGTCCGTCTGCCATACATCAGCTTGACCATTGGCCGGCGAAAATTCTTGCATATATGCCGCCTTCCAATCCGAAACAACAGCCGAAATACCGTGTTACATGGTTGGATGGTAGCGAGGGATTGGTGGCGAGATCTTGGTTTTATACTCTTGCTGAGGAGGGCTTTGCATCTTGCAAGGTGAGAATCGCACCAAGTGTACCTTTTATTTTATAGCTGATTAAATGTGGCGTTTTTAGTTGGGCATTTTCGAGAGCTCAGTTGCGGATGTCGCGAATGATGACGAAGATGAAGATATCGAGGTTGTGAAAGCTCGATGGGACTTTTCTCGACGGTCGTTAAGCCCAGAAGTGACTGAGCCGCCTCAGTCCGTTGATGCATTCAAGGAATTTTCTATTCGACTTCAGTTTGCGTACACGAAGCCAGTCCTCGGCGCTATTCTAAATCAGGAATACGGCCCGGTGATGGAGCTCCACCAACTCTTCATGGCCGGGGGACTGAAGCGAATACGACTAAACCAGCATTCGTCGCGTCGAGGAAATATGGATGTGAATGAGGTCGAGGAGTTGACCCATTACCTTAAGGAGTGGTGTTTGAGAAGTATGCTGCCGATGAAAAACATCTTGGATATGGGTACGGATGAGAATGAAGAGGTCGAGGTTTTAAATGGACGCGAGGGTGCTCTGGAAATGGATTTAATGGAGGAAACAGGGGTGGAGCAAAATCCCTTGGCAGGTCATAATTTGGGGGTCGATGTCGTCATTGCTGTGGAAGTTGACAGGCAGGACAGCTGTCCTCCCTCTTCTCAGCCGACTGAAGTCATGCCATCCTCTCCACCTGACTTGCCCCCGAGTTCTTTACCGACAGATCGGGAACATTCTCTGGTTCTAGAGAATTCCTTTACTGAAGTACGTGAATCGTAATATATGACAATCATGCGTTGACGCGTGTACAGCCACCCACATTGGCGAATGACACTGTCGATCAAATGGCTATTGACGATAACCAGGCGGTGCATCAACAACAAAGGCCACCTAGACAAAAAGGCAGCGACGAATATGAATCGTTGTCCGACCTTGAAAAATTGCATGTTAGTCTTGTCTTTACTCTTATACGTTCACTGGATAATATCCTTTTTTTACTGCCAGTATTGCACAGCTATCCTTCTACCAGAATGCGTTCGTCAAATTTTATTATGGAAAATTGGTGCTCGGACTTCTCTACAATTGCTAAGCGGGGATGAAGAACAAGAACTATTTGATAAGGGTGATGAATTGTTGAACGAAAAGGATTGGGTATTTGACATCAAACGAGCGCGACAACGAGCAGAAACATTACTACAGCCCAATCCTAGTGGAACTGGAAGGAGACGGACACAACCTGTTAATTACTGCGAGTGATCCTGTTGAAATATCATCACATGATCATCGCCACGTAAATACCATATTCGGAAATAGATGCCCGTCCATGTGCTTTTCTTATTTGCCAATGGTCTAAGTTTACCGCGCTTCGATACTGCCTTCGATATACCCTATAACGGCTTAATGAGATGGCACCCCCAACGGCTAACGACCCCTGGCTCGCCGGGCGGCATTTTGGTATCGTCATTGACGCTGGTTCGTCGGGCTCACGGTTGCAAATATACAGTTGGAAGGACCCACGGGCTTTGTCTGTGAAAAAGGGCAGCCCGCTTTTTTCGAAATTACCAAAGGTTGAAAAGGGGACTAAGGATGACAGTAAATGGGTTACGAAAGTAGAACCAGGTAAATAAAAAAAATTAATGAAAATTTTTAAGAATTACCTTGCCAGCAAATCTTTTCTGAACTAGGTGTTTTTTATTAGGATTATCGAGCCTCGCTGAAAATCCGGAGGCGGTTGGAACGTATTTGCGCCCTCTTTTGAGTCATGCTCGCGACCATATACCACCTTCCTTACACAAAGACACGCCATTGTTCTTGCTTGCAACGGCGGGTATGCGTCTGCTGCCTCCGAAAGTGCAAGCAAAGATTTTGCAAGAGACGTGTCAGTTTCTGAAGTTGCACTCGAATTTCAAGATAGACAAACCCTCAGATGCTGGGCCTTGTGGTTCGAGTGTTCGAATCATTACAGGCGAGGAGGAGGGTCTGTTTGGTTGGATTGCCGTGAATTATCTCATGGACGGGTTCTCAGGCTCAAGTGATGACAGGACGACTTACGGGTTTCTCGACATGGGTGGTGCATCGACACAGATTGCCTTTGAACCCAGTCCTGAGAACCAGAAGAAGACGAAAGACCTCATCGACGTTCGGCTTCGACTCTTGAACGGAGAAGAAATTCATCACAAAGTTTTTGTAACGACATGGCTAGGATATGGCACGAATCAAGCGAGGGAGAGATACATTGGAAACCTTGTTACGGAGTACGACGCTTCTCTTCCGGAGAAGGAAATACTAGACGATGAAGAACTACACCCTCGCGTTCCGGACCCTTGTTTGCCTAAAGGTCTGGAACTCACAGAAGCACCCGTACACGCCACGCACCCCGCAAGCGACCATCTCCTGAAGTTGCATCGGTTAGTCGGGACAGGGTCCTTTGAAGAATGTCTGAAGAAGTCGGCACCACTGCTCAACACCACCGCTCCTTGCCCTGACACGCCATGTCTCATGAACGGCGTCCACGTCCCCCCAATCGACTTCTCCGTCTCACACTTTATTGGCGTATCCGAATACTGGTACTCTTCAGAACACATTTTTGGTCTTGGCGGCGCATATGACTTTGTTCAGTACGAACGCGCTGCATCGGAATTTTGCTCCCGAGAATGGAAGGGTATCTTGGAGGAGCATGAAAAATCACGTAGATTGCATCGACTCGGCGGGGATGGTGAGGTGGTAGAAAACGGAAAAATTGTTGAGGCAGGGAAATGGGGTCCTAATGTCGAGATTCCTCGCCTACAGATGCAATGCTTCAAAGCCGCTTGGGTTGCCAATGTTTTGCATGAAGGAATCAAGATGCCACGTATTGTGGACCCTGGAGGGAATATTTCATCGGATAGCGAAAAGGTCGAGGCTCAAGCGGAGAAAAAGGGGCTTGGACGTCCGACGTTCCAGTCTATGGACACGGTCGGCGATATCGCAATCAGTTGGACGCTTGGAAAGATGGTTTTAGAGGCGAGCAAAGAAGTACCGCCTATCAAAACGGAGATGAAACCGATTGTTGACCCTATCGATGATATCGAGGACATTGAACATTCCCCTATACAACCTATCCGACCACCCTTTTTCTCTATCGATGGTATTGAAGAAAGAATAGGACCCCATCTGCCTTACTCACTCAGCAGGGATTCGCTTGGTTTTTCTCCGGTGCTATTCCTATTCTATGTTTTTTCCATCTGTGTCTTGCTGCTCGTCGTGTACCCATTACGACGCAGACTTAAGGCCTCATGCCTTCGAACTGTACGAACAGTTACAAAACGCGACTCTGCCTACACGAATATGGAAGAAGGTTATACCATAAATGGTCGCCCACCATCGCCTGCATCATCCGGGAACATTTTCTTATATCCTATCAAACTGCTATTTGCGTCATTCCAAAGTCCGAGAACATCGAGTGCCACCAACCCTATTTTCCGACATAACAGCCACACCACACGCTCTTCTCCCACCTTATCGAATGTCGTACCTCTCAATAGCTTTCCTCCTATCGCCACTTCCACACAATACGTCTCACGCTCCCCTTCTCCTTCCCCTTCGGTCTTTGATGATACCATGATATCGCTTTCTGCGAGTCAGAATTCAATTATGACGTCGCGGTCCAGGAACGCCTCTCAGATTAGTTTATCCGCCATGACTCCACCGAGAGCAAGTACGATGTCGAGAACAAATAGCCTACATTACGTTGGCAAGATGCCGACTGGGTGATTTCTTTCTTTTTTTTCGGTCGATGTTCTGGGGACCAAGGGGATTGGAAGGACGAGATGCGCGTTGAACTTGGTCGTGGGTTCCATTTACTTCGCGCTGAGAGGTGGGGCCATGGACATTGTGGGAAAAGTCCATGATAGCCCTCCAGCATTCGCTTGGGCTAGACTCGGGAAAGGCGTCATTGCCTGTAGCTCAAACTTTTTGAGGTTAGTGCTGGTACCCCATCACTTATTTCACACTAAGAGTTGTTGAGGTGGTCTCTTTTTTAATGAATTCAATGACAATCTACTTTACAATTAGAATTTTTTCAAATGTAAACGATTCATGAACAAGTCGACGGACTACTTTTATTTAACGATTCCTTTACATGGTGTTAATATGTAGGTTTTCACAGTCACGTACCGAAGTCAACAAAATCAGAATCTGCAAAAGGTGAGACGCTAGGACCACGAGATGGTACCGTGAATTTAACATCTCTGAAGCCAGCACGTTTGAGTAGGCATTCCTGCCCATCAGTTAAAACAAATCTCTCTTCTCCGTCACGAATCTCGCTTCGCTGAACGCCCATATTTTCTTCAAGAGAGAATACTTGCATCATTCCCATTGGGAATGTAAGAATAGAAGGAATGGACGTCCAAAGTGAGAAGTCGGCTGGTGAATTGACTGGTTTTGCGTGATCGGAGGAAAGGACAAAATCCAAATAGTAGTGTTTCATCGACACAGGACCTGGCCAAAGACGGATACAATAGTCGCAGCCAGGAATCTGACGAATAACGACGTCGCTGGCACCAGGACGTGGTTTCATCTAATCGGCCCATATCGTCAGTGCATGATGCAAATGAAATAAAAAAATGTTACTATACTCCTATTATCTGCTCAGAGGGCCGCATAGACATCGTTTGATTGACGTATTGTTCAAGTCTTTCTTTGCCAATATCTCCACCACCATAAAGCTCCACCACATTGTCATACTGGTCCTTCAACCAGTCATGGACGTCACCCATTTCGGGTTTGTATGTCCCGTACGATAGCTGCAGTATTTCGAAATCGTTCGCGGGTTCAATGTCTGGATAAAGTTTTTTGGCGGTTTGGGTTAAAAGGTCCCTCATCCCTTCAGGAATGTTGTCGCTGGGAGCGGTGGGATTGGGTGGAGTGACATTTGCAGATGAGGTGCGTCCAGAGGGCGCTCCTGGGATATCATCAGAATTTTTCTATGGAAGTAGTCAGCATAGGATCTAGGTCATGGACAGAGACTGACATTGGGAGAAGAAGATGGTTGGTTGGCCCCTGTCGACATTCGCGATCAACGTTGATGATCATAAACAGGGAAAAGGATGTCTACGTCACCACTTTAGTTGTACTTGTGCTCAGCACATGATAACCCGACAAAAACTCCACTCCTGTCATTCGCTTTGGGCTTGAGTTCTTGAAATGGTATCTTTGAGAATAGATTACCCGTCATGTCGGACTGTACTGTGAATTTGAAATCTAGGATTTCCGGGAAGACAGTCTCGCCCCTCTATTCAAACAAATTTTCTTCTTCATCACGAATCTCGCTCTGTTGAATGCCAAATGGTTACCAAGCTGGGGTAGTACTAGTAGGCGTCGTACTCCAGCCTGAGATCTTAATGGTGAATTGATGGTGTTTTATAAGATCGACGAAATCCAGGTAGTATTGTTTCAAGGACACAGGGCCAGGTCAAAGGCGAAAAAAAAATCGCAGCCAGGAATAAGGTTTCATCTATGGCACGATGTAAGGGCTTAGTATATGTTAGAAATTAGAATGAAAGAAAATAATATCATACGATACAAGCTGTTCTATCAGCATCTCCACTATCGGACCAAATATGATTATTATTCTGTCTTAAGACGACCCCCATTTTCCCCGCTCGATCTCGAAAATGGTCTTGGGTTGAACGTTGGTGGAAGACATATATTAATATTAAGGTTCATATTCGACGAACGTCACGTGCATGTGACAAGGCCAAATAGGCAGGTTTCATTTGGTTTCATGAAAGTTGGTGGGTGTAGTGGAATTGGCACTGAACCTGTAAAATGTAATGGCGTAGGATGAATACGTGACATTTACTCGTCCTCTTAAAAAGACAGGCGTTTTTGTGTCTAAATTACTGTGCACCTTCCTAATTCAGCACTGTCACATAAGTCATGTGACGTTTGTCAAATATGAATGTTCTCTACCTTATTTAAACTTCAGAAGTGTCTTCATGCCACCACCACAACGATGTCAATAGACCTAGAATGGGGGAAACTAGACTCGCTACTCGCAAACCATGTCGTTGAGCTCCTCAATAGACAACTCAAGACTGCAGAGCGGCCCTCTTTTATTGGCCCTGTCGAAGTAACCTCGCTTGATTTTGGTTCAGCACCACCAGATGTAGAAATGGTCGATTTACGGGACATCTATCGGGACTTCCTTGAGGACGACGAGGAAGATCTGGACAGAGGTCCTATAAAAGTCACAGAAGGCGCTGAAGAGGAAGAATCATTTGAATGGGTCTCGAGACGAGCCGCTGGTCGTGATGCAGCGCTTGCTTTCCAGCATCTTCCTCCCCATGTCCGTTACGGTCGAGGTGGACCCACTGATTTATCAGCCTCAATGCCCGCTTTACGAGGCCATATCCCCTTTTCTTCTTCAATGGATCGCCTGACTCCAAATTTTGCCGAGTATAAACCTCCATCTTTGCCGCTCTGGCAGAGCACCCCGATCTACCGAAATCCGACACCCTCAACACCATTTACGGCTGGTCTTTTTCGACACAATAGTCATGAATACACAGAAACAGGCAATCAGGAAACTCTGTCGCAGATTCAAGAAACCCTTAGCAACGATTCTTTGGCCGATCCATCGCCTTCTCCGCCTCCTTCTCATCCAGCTGTTCAACAACAACAACCATCAAGTCTGTCACAAGCCCAAGTGCCAGAGATGCCACAAACCCAACACCCGAATCTTCAGCTACATCTCCACATAAATTGGCATTCCAACCTCCGCATAACGCTCACCACCTCACTCCTTATCAATTATCCTTCGCCAATGTTCATGTCCCTTCCTATCAAACTTTCTATTACGGGTCTTGTGTTCAACGGCGAAGTCACCGTAGCCTACGAGGGCGAACGAAGAAGGATCCATATCTGTATTCTTGATGATATGGACCCATATGGTCCGGCAGGTGACCGTCCTAAACGTGAACCAGCAGGGTCGAGCCCTACTCCTCCCGAACCTGACGAAGAATCGCCATTGACGGGCATCCCACCAAGACCACCAAAGCCTCTACCGATCGGACAGAGACTCTTACCGTCGATCTACATCGAAAGTGAGATCGGACAGGCTGATAAGCATGTCTTGAAGAACGTGACAAGGGTAGAACGTTTCATCCAAGATGTGATACGCAAAACCGTTGAGGAAGAACTGGTGTTTCCTAATTTCCATACGCTTCTAATGGCAGATGCCGTGCAGAGTTAATATCGGGCTTTTCAATTGTTTGGGCCATCGTAGCTCGAAGGAGGTGAATAATGATCAGACAAATTACCTGTTGTACATTCAGTAATATACAAGTAATACATAATAGCCCCTTGAAGGCGGAAAATCTGGATCGATCAAGTGGCAAAAGGTTGTCTAAATGAGCGACTTGCTCATGTAAGGCCCATCCAACTCGTATCCCATCTTTCTGTAGTAGTCGCGTGTTCCGACACCTGGTAAAAATCAAAAATCAATACATTGAACCTTCCCTCGTGTTATGTGGGGAGAGGTAGATAGAACAAGAACACACACCGGAGATGACCGCTAATTTGACACTTCCATGCTCTTCTTTGGCTATTCGTTCTGCTTCTTCCATTAACAGCGTACCGAATCCCTGAAGGAGTTAATTATGGTAGGGATTTTTTTAAAATAGATGACTGACTGACTTAACGTACCTGATGTTGGAATTTTGTGGGATCTCTCCCATGGACAGGTACAGCAGTACCATAAACATGTAGCTCACGTACGATGCTACAACCGCCTTCTGCCTTCCTGACTAATTCGGGTCGGAAAGTGCCTTCATCTGAACACTTCCTCAAGCGCAGCAGACCAATAAGAATATCCTTTTCTGGATCTTCATATGAAAGGAAGGTTTCCCATCCTCCGTTGGCAACGTAATCTCTCCGGAGTAACTCTACAGATTCGGGACGGACTTTATGATGGATTTCGTGGATCTAAGGATAAAAGTGCCATCAAATAAAAATCAACCGTATCAGTTTTGTTGTGATAAGGGAACGTAAATCCTTACCCCGACTTCACGATATCTCACATCTCGGCAAACCGCACCAAAGTCTTTCATGCGGTTGAGAGCCAGCTCTCGGAGATTGCCAGAGTTATCGCAACCACTCGTCACTAAAGGTAATGGGATATCCCTAAACAAAAAATGCTCAATTTTCATTACACCTCGCAAATGAAGGATAGAGACTGACCGCTGAACTCGATAAACTCTGGTCCAAGGCGGAACGAGAGCCAGAATCCGCGCCACCACGTCCACTAGTACATTCGCAGTATAGTTCTTATACCTTCCCGTCCTCCAAAGCTCATATAAACCCGT
>JAIUJM010000259.1:0-19865 GCA_026262225.1 Inosperma sp. D86
CGGGGAATGCTTCCGTTCTCAGAAGTACTAGGGTTGTCAAATACCGAGTGTTGGTCGCCAACTTGAAGGTTATCACTAATCAGGGTTTTTTCCATCCCTGGAATTCCCTTCGCCCACCATTCTAGATTAGTGCTCTCACGCGTATGGTTCTGTTGAATTTCTAGCTCATAGAAACCAGAATACGCAATTAGGGTAGCTCACCTTTAGCCAAGAAACCACGCCGTTAGCAAAAGAGGTTCGACTTAGTTGCTTCAGAGTGTCAAGCGCCAGACGCTCCTCATCTGAGACCCTAGAGTCTTGTCGATGACCAAAGATATGGTGGGCTGTAAGTATTGCAAGTAATATCTTCTCTGTAAACATGGCATGACTCAGATGATAATGCCATTGCACATCGTTGATCAGGATCGGGAGGTAGGTCATTCTCCATTCGTCAATTCCAATGGTATGACATTCACTGAAAAATACAGATAAGTTATAGTTTAGTGTCTTCCAAAAAAAAGAGGATGAAAAATACCGGGTAAATAAGACACGTAAGAAAAATTCACTGATTGTTGTGTGGGATGTTGCAGAAATGGTGTCACCATCCATGAGACGGTCGGCATTGTTTCCGGCAAGTTGTAATATAAAAGCATAGCATTCTACTGGTCTTCGAGTTCGTCTGTTGCAATGACGAATTCGCTTGATACCCAAGGGTGGAATTAATGTGCTGGCCCAGACGGGTCGAGGGCCCATGGAAAATATTGCCGATAGCACGCTATTCCAGCTAATCTTCTTGACTATACCCTGCAATTTTATCACAATGCGACTAGAATTCTCACCCGCAGACGGAAGGATCTGATAAGGAAGTTCAGAGTGAACAAAATGGTGTGAACCACATACACACCTTCAACTGTTGCCGGACGAGCCATCTTATGAATAAACACAGAATATCAACGCTGTAACAGTAGTTGTTCTCGCCTACAAGTGATTTATCACCGCTGGCAATCTTATCAACAAAGTCAATCAAATGATTCATTGCAGCGTTCTCCTGTAGATCGATGCCAAAATTGATGTCCGAGATGGCCGGTTTATCGTAAAACCCTTCAACGAGTTGTCGGTAACTACGAGAATTCAGAGTATGGCTTCACATGTGGGATTGATTAATGAAAAGATAGACGGTGAGCAAGGAAGATGCTGACATACCTATAGGTCTCTTTTAGTACTTCTCTCCAATGGGTTAAAATAGCACGTATCCAACATTCCCGATAGCGAAAATGGAGTAGTCCGGAACGAGATTCGCTTTCTACAAATGAACGAAAGTGATCGAGAAGGTTGACCCGCCAGTATTCCAGAATAGTAAAACAGCTATACTGATTTGAGTCCACAATGCTGAGTGTCTCATAAAGGGATATTCCAAGTGCATTGGAAATCATAGAGACATCCAGCGACAAACTAGAGTGGACCATTGTCATATATATGATCTCGTGGAAGCGAGGTGAAAAAAAAATCGTTCTCCTCCACACCTGATCCAAGAGATCATGACATAACGGGATGTAGTTCTGAAATTCTTTCTGTCCTATCTGGTGAAAATAATCCAGAAAAGTTGTTAGTAATGACCTTAGGATAAACTCAAGCTCATCCTCACCGTGTCGAATATAGTCAGAACAGCAGATATCGATTCAACGAAGCGTTTTCCAGCGTGTTCAGGGAGTCGAAACGAACGTTGTGTTATCGTTTCAAGGAATTGTCGGAGGCGAGGAAAATGAGGGAAATGGTCGATTCTAGTATGTTCGCCTTCGTGAGCGTCGCTGAGGGTACTATCCCGTGCGGCTAACCATATGATCAATTTCGTCGTCGTCCGATGAAGGAGAGACCGTACACTGTCAAGCTCATTTAGCAAAAAGAACGACAGGACTCAAAAGGTGTCATACCGCCCAGATAAACCGTCCATGAGCAATTCATCAGCATGGCCCATAAGCCAGTCACCAACGACATCAACGTCCACGTGAAACTCCCCTGACCGTTCTTTATCCAATAGAAATTCAACGAAAGAGTTATGTCGAACGCTGAAACAAGGCGAGTAATATCGCAGGCCGATTGACCGGGGAATGTTGGCAGGGTATTCGTCTACATCAAGCAATATTAATGAATGCAACCCGCGAAATGACACTAACAGGTCCTCCATTATATGGCCCGAAATTTCAGCCAAGGTGGATAGTGTCAAGGCGTCTTTCCAATTGTGTGAATAGCCACAGACATTAAGGATACATTGTAAATCCTTTCTCTGACCCGGACATGATGTCAGAATATGAGTGTAGTCGTGGTCCATTGTGGCAAAAGCATTCCTACGTTCCCGGTGTTGTGGCTCGAGGATGACTTTGAGCTGGTTTACTGGAGACTCCGAACCAGATGCCACGAACTGAAGGACGTTTTCCGCAAAGAGATACTGGCCCGATGCTTTCCTCAAGAGCTGCCAGAGGTCATCGTTGCTTGGCCATGGCCCCTCCAAAGTGGACATGTCCTTCGAAAAACGATCAGATATCTCATCGAAACCATCTCGCAAGAAACCTGTCATTTCTGGCCAATTTCCAAAGTTGTTGATATCTTTGTCTCCGCCTCCATCAAGCTCGATATGGGTGGAGATCTGACGCAGTGGGTGTTGACTAAAGGCGTGCTTTATGTGAGATTCAGTCCGACTGGCAATAATAAAGCGGAGGGGGCATTGGGGTGACAAAACTGCTTTCACAACGAGGTCAAGGATGCAAGATTGAGCGAAATGGCTTGTAACACGCTTGGTGTCCTCATCGCATGAATGTCGTGTGCCAGATATGCTAGTGCACTCATCTAATCCGTCTATGATGACCACTGGTTTGTTTTGAAGGATGGCCGAAGATCTATGAAAAGGGTCGAGTATGAGATATTGCAGTTGAGTCGTAGTATCCTTCGAGGGAAGCGAAAGGTGGTGGAACATTGCCGGGTTGATATATGGTCGCATTACGGGAATATTTTGCGCAATTTGATATGCAATGGTTGGGATTAGATACCGTGCCTCATCCCGCCTCGTTTGCCCTCGGCTGAAGAAAAAGTTGCCCGCATGGTCGTTCCGGTTCGACCTATGAAGCAACTCTGCGACGCGCTGCATTACGGCCGTCTTCCCATGGCCAAGTGGTGCATGGAGCCAAAGTACGCCATGTTCTGGATCAGGATTTTTGATCCAATTCATGATGAAGTCCAAGATCGTCTTGCGAGTCTTCGGGTGGACCTTTGGGTGTGGCATGCGCTCAGGAGAATTGTGCATAGCATTGAATGCGACATTTTCTTTGAGTTGGACCAGGCCACTAGGTAAATCTTGAACCGCGCTCAATGAATATCAACTACGTGATTCTCGAAGGACACACCAGTCACGGTATTTCGGTTGGAATCAGTGTTTGTAGAAATCGTGTTACTTCCGTATCCTACAACCTGGGAAGACATGGTGCAATCCCCCGAGGAGGTCCTAGGACTGATTGACAAGGGGCGTCCAACGATTTTTTGAAGAAAGCTGTAAACAAGAATTTCCTAAAACGGTAACAACTGCCACTTGGATCTATAAATACCCGTCACAGGCCGCATTCGATCTGACACTCGTACTTTACTATACTGTACTATTTCGAGTAATTCATAAGTAAATTGTTTCCTGTTGAGACAAACACAGGCCTACAACTTACTAGTTGGACCGAAAGTTGGCTACCGTGAAACCCCCTATTGAAGCACCTGCACAAGTTTGTTCGTCATTTGAACATCTAGAATACCCAGTCTCTGAAAATTACAATTGAGAATGCGATCGATCAGGAGCATGGTGTAGTTGTAGTAATCTCCCTGGCGCTTAACCAGCTGGACCAGCACAAATTGGATTCAACGCGCCAGGTGGCCACGGATAGATATCGGTTCTCATGTAAATCGGACTAGCTTGCTCGACTTGTCATGCGGCGTCCACAACAAGACCTGGCTGACATTGACACACACCTTGTTACCATTGTTACTTGATTGTTACGACTTGATTCTTGAACTGTCTAGACATCTATGAAGACACGTTATTATGTTGTTATTCATCATCCGCCCAAACTTTGTTGACAGCCGGCATACATTTGACCATTCAATGCCCACAACCAACTGGAGTTACAATGACTGACAACAATGACTAACGTTACCATGGGGTCACCACCGTATGTACATGGTGGCGATGGCGATAGAATACAATAGTTTCGGATTGTCATACTTCAAGGCAATTCTACATTTAAATCTGTCACTTTGTGTACCTAGTGTGCTAAATCGACTCCTTAAATCATCCTCTCTCTCTATAAATCCACATATTACTCAGAAGATTATGCCAACTCAGATGCCGTCAAAGATAGATAATGGAACACATTATGATTTTTTTCAAAACGCCAATAACATAAATTTTAGTGGAGATATGATCTTCGGCGGCGGCAGAAGCGACTTGGATGGTGTGTTTTTTTTACAATGGTGGCTTTCACTGAACATGATTCAAATTTTCCTTATAGTTGGTCTGAATACGCTTGAGAAATACACAGTGGAACATGCTATGCATTCTAAACCCCCCGAGCCTATGGGTCTGAATCTTCAACAAGAGCTTCACCGACGGACTCGCCAGGACGTCCTGAACTTTATTTCGAACTGGATAGAATGCCCTGAGCCACAACATGGAGTACTTTGGCTCCATGCTCCAGTTGGCCATGGCAAGACGACCATCATGAAGGAGATTGTAGAAACGCTCCCTCATTCGAACCATGCAGGCAACTTTTTCTTCAGCCGAGGAAAAACTAGACCGTCCACGGCACGGTATCTAATTCCAAGTATAGCCATCCAGATTGCGGGAAACATCCCTGCAGTACGGGGGTATATCAATCAAGTGATGATCGATGACCCTAAACTCCCTTTAAGGGATATCCACACCCAACTTCAGCGTCTCATTCTTGATCCCTTTCGATATTCACCCCCCCTTTCCAACAAACCTGTTGTCATTATCGACGGATTAGATGAGTGCAGCCGTATATGCGACACCGATGAGCTCTCCACAGACTAGGGTATCAGGCGCTTTGCCGCCCTTGACGCTCAATCTTTCGTCCTTGACATCATTGTTAAAGCGGTTTCTTCACCGCACTGCCCCCTGCGTTTCCTCATTGCTAGTCGTCCAGAATCTCACCTAAAGCAGGCCTTTTTGGAACCACGGCTATTTCGAATCTCGAAACAAATCGAACTCGATGTAGTCCATCCAGAAAAAAGTCCCGATTATATTGTCAGCTTCCCATCTGACCCTGGTATGGGTCAATACTTGCGAGATGGCTTAAATGCGATACATAATAAGCAAAAGCTGAGTGATGAAGACATCTGGGACCTCATCGAGATGGCGTCGGGCCAATTCCTCTTTGCGAAAAGCGTCCTTGAATTTTTTAGGACTGGTTCCAGGGGACCCCATACAAGTCTTAGAATGATTAAGGAACGCCATACCAAATGTCGGGCGACCTTTTCAAATATGGATACCCTCTACACTGAAATCCTCACGATATGTCCCGGAAGAAAAAGGCATTTGAAACGTATTCTTGGCATCTGTGCCTATTTACATCGTTGGAAACACCTCACGTTGACAATTGCCACCCTCACTGAAATCCTGGGCACTTTAGATGAGGATGTGGAGATGACATTTCGCGGGTTATACGCATTGTTTGATATCGACGAATACGATTCAGAAGACAAGGATGACAACACATCCCCCCTTCGCAGGCACCACTCACCCCGTGTTTGTGTTCGGCATAACTCTTTCGTTGATTTTCTATTGGACGAGGACCGATCAAGAAAATTCCACGTTGATGTCAATGCCATGCGTGGGTGGCTCATGTCGCGCGCTGATAGTTTGATCGAGGATGGTTTGCGTCGGCGGTATGTTCACATCTTCCTGTCCTTTCCTCTGCTAAGTGAAGCTTCACAGCACACCGCGTCTCCTTCATAAGGCGACGTTGGAGTTAATTATACATCTAGCAAGTGGTGCATTCACGAAAGACAATGATACTCACTTCATTCGTTTTCCCTACTTCCTTCAATTCCTCCAAGAGATCAAGCAAGCTCGGTTTGCAATTCCTGACAACCCTGGAACACGATTTGTGGAATCGTTATATATTGCCCTGGATATACTTGTCAATGCGGTGGGCTTCTGTTTGAGGTTACCCTCCGAGATTATAACCAACGATTTTCTAGAATGGTTTCTGTTGGATCCGTTGTCATGAAGAATTTAAAGACTCTGGCCATACTTGCCAAAACCTCTTGGACGAGACCTGGAAGAAGATATTGATTCCTTCTTCGCCTAACTTGAGCTACTTCCAGGCGATCGTTCATACGATAGTGATGCACATTTCGCCAGACATATCTGTGGTCTCCCAAGAACTTAAAACCACACACCGTGACACGCTTCACATTCTGGATTCGTTTAGTTATTTTTTAATTCAGGACCACCGGGTCCAGCTTCTCCCCATCTTTTCTCAGTTTGCAGAAAATGAACTTCGTTCAGGAATTCTTCATGCCATTTACCGGAACTGTTGGATCCATGTTATCCTGGCTCAATTTTCAGAACTATTGAAGAAAGGCCTCAAGTACGTCAGTTTCTTCTTGATGAGTATCCACCTATATGATCATAAATTGTAGTAGTCCCGAATCCGATAGATCTGTCTTAGCTTTTAACCTCGTTGAAAGGTTTTATAACAAACCGATTCTATCGGACATCAACTACATTAGCGACTTTCCAGGGAACGCTACTACTAGTACAATGATTGACTTGATTGACTTTGTGCCTACGTTTGTCAATCGATGTCTCTCAATCTTAGGCAAGGACGAGTTCGACTACGGCAATGGTCTCATATGCTTATTAATTAGATGGCTAAACCGGCAGCACAAGGTACAAGTTTCCCATTCAAATAATTTACTCGCTATTAATTTTTTTTTCAGAACCTTGAATCTGAATTTGCACAGAGGAAATACAATAGCATTGTGACAAAGTTGCAAGCTATAATCAACAAGATTAACTGGGATGGCTTGATATTCCACGTTTTCACTTTCCCCACGCCAGATTCATCAGGCTTTCCCTTTAACATAAGGATCAACCATTCCCTCATACGAGCTGCTGAGGCAATGAAGACTTATTCTTCCTTAATGCGACTTGCTCGATCCAAGACAGACCCTCCTTTCAACGGAGATGTGATTTCTTCAACCTCACATACGGAAATCAGTGAATTTTTCCTACAGGCACTGTTTCCCTGGTATTACTATGTTCTTATAGGTATAAATTGTCACTTACTTGCATTTTCAAGTGAGGTAAAAGGGGAAAGCGATGTCACGTGGAAAGAGTCAATAATCATCAATGATGTCGATTGGCATGATCACCTGAGGCACGCTGAGTCTACCCAAAAAATCTCAGCGGCGATTCTTACTGTCAGCCATATACTCAATAACCAAGATTCCACTGCTTCACTACCGACGCTTGACGTCATAAATCGAGTTGCTAAAACGCGTAAATTTGCAGATGGTGTGGATGCTTGGCTAGAGGTGAGCGATGCCAGTTGTGCAAACAAATGTTTTTTTGGCAGCTGAGGAATGAACAGATTCACAAATCCGAAGTAGATTCAACACCGTGGCGCTGGAAGGGAATGGAGGAAGCAAAGTCTCCGAGTCCAGACGGAATTTTGAAACCAAGGTAAGCATCCCTTCAACTGACCATAATTTCTGGGCTGTTCGGTAATATTTATCGAAACAGCATGGACCTTCACGAAGACGCCGAGACAAGACTCGTTACTGCGACGTTCGAGTTACCTGGCATCTCAAAACTTGAGGACATTGATGTTACCGTTCATAAGGGGAAGCTTATCATTTCTGCTGAAACCAAGCGGCAAAACTTGAACGAAGCCAGTTATACCGTTCGTGAACGCCGCTATGGAAAGTACTCAAGAAACTTGTATCTTCCGCAAGGTGTTAAGGTATGTGCATTCACTACTCTAGATGAAGTGGTGACGTTGAATCTTGATCAACTTGATAGAAGGAAGATATCAAAGCTTCGCTAGAAGGAGGTATCCTGACTATGACCTTCCCGAAATCAACATTTTAACTTGCACCGAAATGCACTATAGTGACCACTGCCAACCAGGGTGATCTAATTCAAGTTTAGACTCTAATTTACCTTATCTTTATCATGGGACCTCTCTATGTTTGTAAGATAATGCATATTTATATGGCTAGCACATTTACATTAAAATTTCATTGAATGTAGATCGTAGTTTGGAATAAAGAATACAGTCCTTTCTCTATCTCCGTAGATAGCTTCCTTACTTTGAGCCTTGAGGCAATCATTCACTCGAGGTCAGGTATGTTGTTGCCTAATACATTATATCGTGACTGTCGTGATGGTTTTTTTAGGGTTCCCGCTGGTTCAGGAGCCGCAGTTTTGACTTCCCCTAGAATACCGGGCAAAACGAATAGTTGCATAATCTCATAATCCATTATGATAAATGTTACGAATCAAAAATTTGTCTCAGTGTAGAGGTCGTGTGAATGTGTATGCATCTTTGTACACTGTTCAAGTCATTTTCAATCTTTGGACCCGTTTAAGAAATCCTTGTTGGCCATTTAGGTGGGCCTTCAATACGTCTCGTCATTCATCCACTTCCTCTGTAAAGTGCTCAGAATATCATGTCCTTCGTGGAAAACACGAGTAACTCAATTGGTATAAACAATCCTGCCGACGTCAATATCGGTGTGTCGTTCTTTTCCATGATTCGTTGGCTGTCATTGAACATGGGTATAGGTCTGCTCAGGCTCAAACAACATGTCGTTTTCAGTGCAATGCACAACGCTCCAAAACGCATGCCACCAAAGGTTCACCCAAAGACTCGCAAGTCGATCTTGGATTTCATCATGAACTGGATTAAAAATCCTGATCCAGAACATGATGTACTTTGGCTCCATGCACCGTTTGGCCATGGGAAGACAGCCGTCATGCAAAAGGTTGCAGAATGGCTTCATAGTTCGAGCTTGACCGACTACGCGGGCAGCTATTTCTTCGGTCAAGAGGAAACTAGGCAGGATAAAGCTAGGTATTTGATCTCAACAATTGCCTACCAGATTGCGCAAAACATCCCTATGATGGGAGCACATATCAATCAGGCGATGGTTGACGACGGTTTCATTCCTTCGAAGAACATGAACATGCAACTCCGACAACTCATACTTGATCCGTTTCATCGATGTTGGCCCCCCTGCCCTAACAAACCGGTTGTGATCATAGATGGATTAGATGCGTGCATTGCCTTGTCTGAGCAGTCATTTAAGCAGGACAGCAGGCGTATTGCATTCCTCGACGCTCAATCCTGCATTCTTGACCTCATCGTCAAAGCGGTCTCGTCACCCCACTGTCCGCTTCGTTTTATCATCTCCAGTCGGCCCGAATCTCACATAAAGGGAGCTTTTCTTCGACAACCGCTATGTCAGATCTCCAAGCATATCGATCTCGATGGGGACGGCGACCAAGGTGTTAACAGCTTCGAAAATCGGAATGAAATGATGGAATTCTTGCGAGATGGCTTCAATGGGATATGTGTTCGTTTTGCCGATGTCATGTCGACCATCGAGAAGCCATGGCCAAGTAACGATGACCTTTGGGAACTCGTCAGGAAGGCTTCAGGTCAATATCTATTTGCAAACTCGGTGCTTCAGTTTGTGGGATCCGGTCCCGAATCCCCAGTACAACAGCTGAAAATTGTCCTCAAGCCGCGACATCGTGAAAAAAGGAAGGCATTTGCGACAATGGACCACGGCTACACTGAAGCTTTGTTTATTTGTCCTGGTCAAAGAAAATATACAAGACGTATTCTCAGAACCTGTGCCTATTTTCACGGTTGCGAAGACGCTTTAACACTGTGCACCTTAGTCGAGATGGTGGGCTGCACAGCGGACGACGTAGTAATGCCATTTGACGGGTTAAGTACATTGCTTGATATCAATGAATGCATTGATACCCCTCCCAACCTTCCCTGGTCAGAATACCTGCGCCCTTACTCAACTTCTCTCCGCATTCGACATATCTCTTTTATCGAATTCCTCCTGGACAAAAAGCGATCGGGGAGGTTTCACGTGGACCCCGATGGTGTTCAGGAGTGGCTTATGGAGCGTGCTGATAAATTGCTTGCGGATGGCTTGTATGGGCGGTATGAGGTCTTTCTTCTCATCTTCTTCCTCCTGCTAAACAAGCTTCACAGTGCACAATGCCTCCTTCACCCGACAACACTGAAATTAATTGGATTGTTAGCAGCCATGGATGCACTTGGTGATGACGATGTTGACAACAGTGAAGATGGTTATTTCTCTCACTTCCCGGGCCTCCGGGGATACCTTAAAACGATCACAGACATTCGATTTTCACTTCCTGACGAAGCTGGAAAACGATTTGTTGATTCGATATATACTGTTCTCAGTACATTCGACATGGTGGGATTTCTGTTTGACGTTACGACTAAAACTTACTGGAAAAATCTCCTCCAGATAGGCCATAAATACGCATTCAGAGACTATATCCCGATTTGCTAGATCTCTTGGATCAGGCATGGCGGAAAACGATTTCTTTCTCACCTCGAGTTGATACAATCATTTATTCGATAATGACACATCCTAATCTGTCGCCAGATATCTCTATGATTTCCAATGCGCTTGGGATGCCACAGCGCGAAACATTCGAGATTCTGGATGAGTACAGCTGTTTTACCACTCTGGGACACCGGATCGAACTTCTCGACCACTTTCGTTCATTTGCAGAAACTGAATCTCGTTCGGGACCCTTGCATTATCGCTACCGGGAGTGTTGGATACGCGCTATCTCGGCTCATTGGAGAGAACTATTGAAAGAGGCCCCAAAGTGCGTCACTGTCTTTCTTCTCGGCGTCTATCGTTATATCTCAATCCAACGTGCAGGTTTACTCTAGATTCTCATAGTTACAGACAACTCATTAAAGGGTTTTATAATCAAGCAACTATCTCAGACATCAATATGGGTCGAGATCTTCAAGAGAACTCCGCGATGAATGACTTGATTGACTTTGTTCATAGAAGTACGAGCAGCGGAGAATCAGTTGTAGGCGAGAATGACCGGAGCGTTGATATGATGGCTTTATTCATAAGATGGTTGGCGCGGCAACAAAAGGTGCGGCGCGTATCTAATTCCATTCAATTCAATAACTCTGAATGTCTTTTTAGATAATTCAACCTGCACATGAGACATATCATGCCATTGCGATGAAATTGCGGGATATAGTCAAAAATGTCGACTGGAATAGGCTAATACATGGGGTCTTCTCCATCTTCCGTCGACCCACACCAACTGGTACATTAGCCCTCCCCTTGTGTATCGAACGAATCTGTCGTTACGATGCACGAACCAGCAGGGCACTTCAAATCTATCCATGTGTCTTACAACTCGCCAAGTCCAATACGGTCCCTCCTTTTAGGGAAGACATGATTTCAGAAAGCTCCCACACAACGATCAGTGAATTTTTCCTACATGCTCTCCTTGCTCGGTAACATTTCTCTATAGTTTCTGACAGTCTTAAACTCTCATTAATTATATTTTTAGTGACCACCGTGACATTGGAGTTGATGAGGGGAGGATGTTATATGCCCCAATCCTTATTAACGAGGTTCAATGGCATTATCATCTGAGCCATACCTTGTTTACTGAGAAAATATTGCTTGCAATTCTTTCGGTTCACCATATATTTAGTCAACGAGAAGACCCGACAGTCTCAGATCACGAAGGCATAACGGTTGATATTCTGAAGCAACTGGGTCGAACGTCCTTTGCAGACGGCGTAGTTGCTTGGCTCAAGGTGAGTGACCATGCAAAATTCTGCGTGTCTAATTTCTGAAAGCTATTGAATTGGCAGAAGCATACACGTGAGGGTAATAATCTAGAATGGTGGAGGGGACTTCCGGTAATGGAACAAAGCAAGGGTGATGGCACTATCGCGTCAGCTCCTACTTCTAAGAGCAGTATTCTCAATACCTCAACTTTCCAAGCGCAAGAATCCTGGACGCTCGACTTCCAATACTGTTGGCACTCAAGTTAACCTACCTTCGAGTCCCACAGCGATTGCTGAAGACGGTAACCGTGAACCTGTAGCGAAGCGCTTGAGAAGTGCTAGGAAGCAAACCTCTCGTGCCAATCCTTTGTTCTCTAAGCTCTTTGTAAGATCTGTAGTGCTATATATGTTTTTGTATCCTCATACCAATACCGTAGTCCATAAGAATATAATCCACATCATCCAAATCGGCATCTATGCTTCTATCATACGCGAGTGGTGGTATTGTTCAAATCCACGAAGCCAATTTATTTATAGACTGAGTGTTATTTCTCAACTCCGACGCTTTCGATATCCATACCACAATGCTATCGATGTACAAATCAACCGAAATCTTCGCAGGCTTTACATTATCTTGGAATGGCGTTCCTTGTAATTCCCGCGCTAATGGTACCTGTGTTTTTCCCAAAGCGTTTCAAGACGCTTGAGTGTGGAACAAGTGTGGAAACCGGAAGTATGAAGACCATCCATCCACAACAAACATTTGTTGTTCGAGTCCCGGTTACTTTCCGAAAGTGATAAGAAGGCCCAAGCTTAAGTAGATTCCACTGCCACTATTACGTCCTCCCAGATATCAACAGCACATGTTAGTCGCCCAAATCGTGTGGACAGTCTTTCCAACACCGATATTGGTCTGTTCTTCACTGTGATAATTTGTTGACTGTCTTGAGCACGAGTCGTGTAGGTCTGGCCCACCTCAAAGAATATGTAGTGTTTGATGCCATGCACAACTCTCCTAAACGCATGCCACACCCAAAGGTTCACCCGAACACCCGCAAGACGATTTTGGATTTCATCATGAATTGGATTAAAAATCCCGATCCAGAACACGATGTACTTTGGCTCCATGCACCAATGGGTCATGGGAAGACAGCCATCATGCAGCAGATCGCAGAATGGCTTCATAGTTCGAGTCTGGCCGACCATGCAGGCAGCTTTTTCTTCGGTCAAGAGGAAGTTAGGCAGAATAAGGCTGGGTACTTAATCCCAACCATTGTCTACCAGATTGCGCAAAACATTCCGAGGATGGGGTGGTATGTCAATCGAGCAGTGATCCAGGACTATATGATTCCTTCGATGAATGTGGACAACCAACTCCAACGTCTCATACTTGACCCATTTCATCAGTGTTCACCCCCGCTTCCTAACAAGCCGGTCGTGATCATAGATGGATTAGATGGGTGTATTGGCATGTCTGAGAACGACAAATTGAAGGAGACTACCAAGCGTGCTGCAATCCGTGCCATTCAACTATGCATCCTCAACAACATTATCAAAGCGGTTTCGTCATCTCATTGCCCCCTTCGTTTTATAATTGCCAGTCGTCCTGAATATCACATAAAGCAGATCTTTCGTCAAGAACCGCTTTGTCAGATGTCTGTGCGTCTTGAACTTGATGGCCATGGAGACGAGGCTGATAATAACTTCGGAAATCGGAGTGAAATGATGGAATATCTGCGATGCGGCTTCGATGACATATGTCGCCGTCATTCAAAGTTGATGTCTACCATCGAAAAGCCATGGCCAAGTAACGATGACCTCTGGGAGCTAGTCAGGAAGGCACCAGGCCAATATCTCTTTGCAAATTCAGTCCTGGAATTTGTGGGATCCAGTGCCGAGTCGCCAGTACACCGACTGAAAATCATTCTCAAGCCACGACATCGTGAAAAGAGGAAGGCATTTGCGACAATGGACGACGGCTATACTCAAACTCTGGAAATGGGTCCTGGGATAAGAAGTACTTCACGACGTATTGTGAGGATCTGTGCCTATATGCATGGTTGGGAAGAGGCCATGACCGTATGCACCCTGGCTGAAATCTTAGGTTGTACATGGGGGGAAGTGTGCATGTCATTTCGCGGGTTCCATTCACTGTTTGATATAGACGAAGACAGTGATACCAACATTCCCCAGTCAATTTACCGGCGCCATTACTCACCTTCTGTCCGCATTCGGCATATCTCTTTTATTGAATTTCTGCTGGACAAAAAACGATCAGGGGAGTGGCACTTCGACCCCGATGCTGTGCAGGAGCGACTCATGGAATGTGCTGATAAGTTACTTGCGGATGGCTTGTATGGGCGGTATGCCAAGGCCTTTCTCCTCCTCTTCTTTCCTTGTTAAATGAGCTTCGCAGCGCACAATCTTGTCTTCATCCGACGACATTCAAATTGATTGGATTGTTAGCCGCTCTGGATACGGTCAGTGATGACGATCTCGACAACAATGAAGAAGTAGATCGTGGAACTGAACTTTTCTCTCATTTCCCTCGCCTTTTGGAGTTTCTGAAAACGATTACAGAAGTGTCGTTTTCACTTCCTGCTAATCCTGGAACACGTTTTGTTGAATCAGTATATGCTGTTCTCAGTATATTCGAGACGGTAGGATAATGTCTGGACGTCCTCTGACACCACAACTGACAGGTTCCTGGGTCGTGTTGTGCAGATACACCATAAAGAAGTTTTTCAGAACCATATCCGATTGTGCTATGATTTATTGGATCAAGCATGGCGGAAAACGATTTCTTTCTCACCTCGCTTCGAAAAGATCCTTCATTCAATAATGACGCACTCCAATTTGTGGCCAGATATTTCTGTGATTTCCAATGCACTCGGAACGCTACCCCACGAGACACTTGATATTTTGGATCAATACAGCTGTTTTACCACTCTTGGATGCCGGATCGAGCTTCTGGACCACTTTCGTTCATTTGCAGAAACTGAATCTCGTTCGGGACCCCTTCATTTTAAATATCGGGAATGCTGGATACGTGCGATTTTGGCTCATTGGAGAGAACTGTTGAAGGATGCCCCCAAGTGCGTTAACCTTGCTCAGCGTCTATTGTTATTGATAAATTCTACGTAAAGTTTTACTTTGGATGTTGATAGTTACCAGCAACTGATTGAAGGGTTTTATGACAAGCCAACTATCTCGGATATCAATTCCGGCAGTGATCTACAAGAGAATTCTGCAATGAATGATTTGATTGACATTGTGCATGGGTTTACGAGTGGTGAATCGGTTGTAGTTGAAAACGACTATAGTGCAGATGCCATGGCTCTATTCACACGATGGCTAGTCCGGCAACAGAAGGTGTGTATGCAATTCGAATGGGATCAGTGACTCTGAATCTCTTCTAGATGCTTCAGCATGCGCATGACACTTATGGTGACATTGCGATAAAATTGCGGGCTATAGTCAAGAATATTGACTGGAATAAGCTTATACATGGGATCTTCTCCATCTTTCTTCGACTCACACCATCCGGTTCATTAGTCCTCCCCTTGGGCATGGCACGAATCTGTCATCAAAATGCACGGACTAGAAGGGCAGTTCAAATCTATCCTTACATCTTAGAACTCGCCAAGTCCAACACAGTACCTCCTTTCAAGGAAGACAAGATTTCAGGAATCTCACACACAACAATCAGTGAATTTTTCTTACATGCTCTGCTTGCTCGGTAGTATCTCTTTATTGTCTGGCACCTTTAATTCCTAACTTATTTATATTTTCAGTGACCATCATGAGATTGGAATTGATGTGTGGACGGTGTCATATGCGCCAATTCTTATCAAGGATGTTCGATGGCATTATCATCTGAGCCGTGCCATGTTTACTGAGAAAATATTGTTTGCAATTCTTTCGGTTCACTACATATTTACTCAACGAGAAGACCCGACAGTCTCAGATCAAGAATGTATGGCGCTTGATATCATGAAGCAACTAGGCCGTACTACGTCCTTTGCAGACGGCGTAGTTGCTTGGCTCAAGGTGAGTGAATATGCGAAATTGTGCACAGTCAACTTTCTGAAAGCTATTGAATTACAGAAGCATAATCGTGAGGGCAATAATCTCGAATGGTGGACGAACGGAATTCCGGGAATGGAACAAGGCAAGAGTGATGGCAACTTCGCGTCAGCTCCTAGGTCTGGTAGTTCTAAGAGCAGTATTCCCAATACTCTACCCAGAGTCAAACGCAAGAATCCTGGAAGCTCGACTTCCAACACTGCGGGCATCCAAGTTAACCTACCTTTGAGTCCCACAGCCTCGGCTGAAGATGCTCACCCTGAACCCGTAGCAAAGCGTTTGAGAAGTGGTCGGAGGCAAGTCTCTCACCCCACTTAGGCACGCCGGACGGATGCCGATCCTTTGATACTGTACCTTACTTGTACCTTTCGAACTTTCTGTACCATATATTTCTGCCGTAACTCCGATATGTTACGCATTAGAAGGTCGAGGATGGTATTCATAGTTTAAACGTCCTCATACGGAGCCTCGCATTCTTGATTCTTGTATATGATGTAACCCTGGACAGTTCTAAGCTGATGGAACGAATGAGCAAACTAAAGAGTGCACAGGAATCACAACAATCTGGAATAATCAATATTTATTTCATACCTCCTCCGTTTCCGTTTCCATTGACTTTGGTTCGTAACGAAGCGGACTTTTGGTCATCCACAACTTCTGAATAAAAGCCATGATACTCAAAATGCAAGTAAAATGCGGCTCTTTCCATGCAAGAGATACTTATGTGCTCGATATGTGCAGGAGGCCCTCCAATGCAGCTATGTCTGAAGCGATTGTGTGGATGGAAAGCGAACAGCGAGTGGCATTTGCGGAGAATTTAAGGTATGCCTCGGTTCCATATAAACGTGTCAAATCCACGACTAAAAGCAGGATGTGGCGTATACTGATAGTAACACGATCAATGGCCCAAAGAACAAAGCGAATAAGTTATTTATAGATGTTGCATTACTATTTAGGAAATTTCACTTGACGTTAGACCTGGATAATCAAGGAGACTGACTTTTTCATGTCATTTCGCGAGGCCTCTGTGACTTCAACGGTTGAGTTCGGACATGTCGAAGTTACCCGAAATTTTACTTCGGTTCACTTTGCGGCAACTCCGACGCTTATCCATGCTGCTACAATGCTATCAATCGAAAGCTTTATATCCTTGAACTGTCAGCGTAATCCCCACAATAATGATACAACTTACTACCCCCGAATGTGGAAACCCGATGAAGGCCCTTGCCATCCACAACAAACATTTGTTTAGCCTTGTCCCGGATAATAAGGCCCAAGCGCACGCCCAGCCACTGTCATGTCCTCTCAGGTTTCAAATCCTATAAGCATTGTTGCTAATATCAGTACCAGTGTGTTCCTCATCTCAATAACCAAACGAGCTTCAAGTTCATTGAGCACAATTCAAGATTTACCTATGGGTCTCCGCAGGCTAAAAGAATATGTAGCGTTTAACGCGTTGTACGACGCTCCTGAGCGAAAACCGCACCCAAATGTTCACCCGAAGACTCGCAAGAACATCTTGGACTTCATCATGAACTGGATAAAAAATCCTGATCCAGAACACGACATCCTTTGGCTCCATTCACCATTAGGCCATGGGAAGACAGCCGTCATGCAAAAGATTGCAGAATTGCTTCATGATTCGAGCTCAATACACCATGCCGGCAATTTCTTCTTTGGTCGAGGGGAAACCGGGCGGGATGACGAAGAGTTTCTCATCCCAACCATTGCCTACCAGATTGCGCTCAACATTCCTGTAATGCGCGAACATATCAATCAGTCGATGATACTCGACCCTTTACTTCCTGAGAAAAATATGGACGCCCAAATCCAGCACCTCATACTTGATTCATTTCATCGATGTTCCGCCCCCCTTGCTAACAAACCGGTGGTCATCATAGATGGATTAGATGAGTGCAGCAGCGCACCGCAGAGGCTTGGTTCGTCCAACGAGATGGCCAAACGTAGTGCAAGTCATGTCACTCAATCCTGCATCCTTGACATTATCGTTAGAGCAGTTTCGTCACCCCACTGTCCCCTCCGTTTTATTATTTCCACTCGGTCTGAATTTCACCTAAAGCAGATCTTTAGCCGACAACCGCTGTGTCAGATCTCTAGGCATATCGAACTTGACGGAGACCAAGGTATCAACAGCTTCGGTAATCGCACTGAAATGATGGAATTCTTGCGGGATGGTTTTGACGAGATACGCGTCCGTTTTTCGAATATCATGTCGACCATCAAGAAACCATGGCCAAGTAACGATGATCTATGGGAACTTGTCAGGAAGGCATCTGGCCAATATCTCTTTGCGAACTCAGTCCTGCAATTTGTGGGATCTGGTCCGGAGTCTCCAGTAAACCAACTCAAAATCATCCTCAAGCAACGACACAACGAAAAGAGGAAAGCATTTGCGACAATGGACCATGGCTATAATCAAATTCTGACTATATGTCCTGGTTTAAGAAAGCATTTACGACGTGTTCTCAGGACATGTGCCTATTTGCATGGTTGGGAAGAGACTTTGACACTGTCTACCTTGGCCGAAATCATAGGCTGTCGGGCGGAGGAAGTGATGCTATCATTTGACGGGCTGCATGCATTGCTTGATACTGACGAATACGATGAAATGCCTGCGAACATTCCCCGGTCAATTTATCTGCGCTATTACTCACCTTCTGTCCGTGTTCGACACATTTCTTTTATTGAATTTTTACTGGACAAAAAACGATCAGGCAAGTTTCGCGTTGACGCCGATGCTGCGCAGGAGTGGCTTATGGAGCGTGCTGATATCTTGCTGGCGGACGGCTTATATGGGCGGTATGAGGCCTTTCTCCTCTTCTTTCCGCTGCTAAATAACCTTGACAGGATTCAATCTCCCCTTCACCAGACGACATTGAAATTGATTGTATTGTTAGCAGCTGCGGATGCCGCCCTTGATGAGGATCTTGACGACAATGAAGATGGGGATACTGGAATTGAGCATTTCTCACATTTCCCCCGCCTCCGGGAGTTCCTGAAAATTATCAGAGAAAATCTGTTTTCAACGCCTGATGAGCCTGGAACCCGATTTGTTGAATCGATATATACTGTCCTGAATATATTCGATACGGTGCGATCGTATTTGAGATCACCTCAACTGTACTAATAACTTACTGGGATGATCTCCTCCAGATACGGCATAAAGAGCCATTCCAAAGCTATATCCCGTTATTCTATGATCTCTTGGATCAGGCATGGCGGAAAACTATTTCCTTCTCACCTCGCTTCCACAAGATTCTTTATTCGATAATGACACACACTAATTTATCGCCAGATATCTCTACGATTTCCAATGCACTTGGAATGCCGATCCCCGAGACACTTGAGATTCTGGATCAGTACAGCTGTTTGACCACCCCGGGACGCCAGGTCGAGCTTCTCGAACACTTTCGTTCATTTGCAGAAAACGAATCTCGTTCGGGACTCTTCTACTTTCAGTACCGGGAGTGTTGGATACGTGCTATTTTGGCTCATTGGAAGGAACTGTTGGAAGAGACCCCAAAGTGCGTCAGCATCTTCTTGTTCAGCGTCTATCGTTATACCTTGATCGATAAATACCACATCAAGATTTACTTTAGATTCTTATGGTTACCAACAACTCATTAAAGGGTTTTATGACAAACCTGCTATCTCGGATATCAATTTCAGTAGTGATCTACAAGAGAACTCAGCAATGAGTGGCTTGATTGACTTTGTGCTTGGGGTTGTCAGAAGTGGTGAATCAGTCATAGATAAGAGTGACTACGGCGTTGATACCATGGCATTATTCATAAAATGGCTAATTCGGCACCAGAAGGTGTGTATCGGATTCAATGAAATTACTCACTCTGAACGTCTTTTCAGATGCTTCAGCCTGCGCATGAGAGA